>CAJVPY010000106.1:0-35852 GCA_910591965.1 Dentiscutata erythropus | reverse complement strand
TGATAAAAATCTTCACTGGAATGGTCCAGTGACATTCGATCACTGGAAGCTATTATGCTTCCAATTCCATCCAGTTATCTTCCAGTTCCAGTAATTCCCACTGGAACGTTCCAGTGAACAACACTGTTCATATTATGTGGCTGCATTAAAAAAGGCATTATTGTTGTAGATGCTCATAACAGAAATTTTATCTTTATCATCGTGCGATATTATAAATGATTACAATTCTCGTTTAATCTACATGTTATTAAACTGATAACCAAATGACACAACAGTGAAGCCATTATTAAACAAAGATATTGTTACAATATAAAAACACATGATAGTACAAGCGTGTCAATTAAATTTTCATATTGTAATAATATCTTTGCCGTAAATGATGGCTTTACAGTATTTAGGCCACTATAAAAATTAGATAGTCTTTTATAGGTAAATAACATATTAGCATAATTTTTGAATAATTAAATAGTAAATGAAATTAACTATTTACCGTTGTTCCCGTTTCACGTAATGATATTATCGCTGATTCTCTACACAAGTTCTTTAAATCTGCACCTGTATATAATTCTGCCTTTTAAGTTCAAATAATATTTAATTTATATTGTAAAAAATTTTTTTTAGATAATGTCGTTCGTTATAATCGAGTTTACCTGCTTGGCAATCAAATTTAAATCAAAATCATCATTTAAAGGCATATTTAAAAGCTGTTAATTAAAATGAAACATACATATATTAACTTATCGAATCTACCAGGTCTTAAAAGAGCTGCATCAAGTCTGTTTGTTGCATCCTTAAATTGTTAAATATCCTTGTATTGATTACTAATTGCAAAAATATACGGCAAGCATACCAATAAAAATAAACTTACCACGACAAGTACTGATGCGGCAACTTCAATACCATCCATTTCATTCAATAAACACGTTCCTGAACGCTGTTATTATTACCACTACTTCCCAATGATCTTTTACAAACAATCACATCAATTTCGTCAAAAAATATTATAGAAGGGGACGTAGAACGTGCGCGTTAAAATGTTGTTCGAACTATTGTATATGACATTAAATTTAAACAATGCATTTTATTGATTCGTGGAAATTCAATGTCAATTTACTAATTTGCTCTGAGTCGCCCACATAAGGAGAATATAATTGATAGAGAGAAAAGTGATACCAGACGTTGAAGTTATTACCTAAAATTATATATGACATACAAATTATAGAAATAAATATATCATTACTTGAAATATTATCAATTCCCTACCTTAGCCAGAGTCGTTTTACTACAGCCAGGTGGACCATACAATAGTATTCCATTTGGTGGTTTTAAACCTAATCTTTCAAATGTATGACGATATTTTATGGGCCATTCGACCGCCTGCCTTAATTTCTATTCAAAGCGTTAAATTCATACTGTTATTAACTAAATAAAGACGTGATATACTTTAGTACTTAATATCAACCTTTTTTACATCCTCTAAACTTCCAATGTCATCCCAACTTATCTTTCCGACATTAACATGATATCTGCGTCGTAGGGATGGTACGATACGCAACATTGCTACTGCATCGTTATTAGAAAGTTGCCGCATGGAATATTTATCAAAATTGATTTTTTGGATATGCATATACGCTAGTAACTAATGAATGCCACATGATACTGTATACTCTTTTTTTGAGTCACTGCACACGCGCTAGTATGATTAAATTTGAAATGTAATCAGTGACCACTATGTATATAAGTTTTTTCGCTCTCACATTTTTGCTGATAGTGATTATTATTTCATCAACTCAGTAAAAAAATCCTACAAAGAAAAATGAAAAATACTAGAAATCCATTAAATAGACATGTAAATTTGCATCGAGCCGCTGATATTTATGTATAAAAAGCATGGTTTTACGATCATTTGTTATAGCATTTGTAATTGCACTTATGCATATAATCATATTTATTTCTTTTAAAGAGCGGATAAAGATTTTAATGCGAATTCAAATCGTGTGCAAGCCGGGCTTATGCCTATGCCTAGCAAAAAGTATAGGCATAAATCTTAGGCATGGGCATACAAGTTTTTATTGGTCAGTGATTTCTATTGAAGTACTGTTACACGATTTTTTTTTATATACAGTATATATAATAGAATATAAAATTTTTGTTATTGCTTAAAATTTTTAGAGGTTACTTGTCAAAAGCATGATTTCTACTGTATATAATCGTTGGAAATCGCACCTTCCACCATCTTTTACTAGAAGGGACCTGAACAAAACCATTGTGTTGTATAAAGTTACAGTATTACATTAATTACTTAGTATTTCTTTGAGTTAAAGGTTTTAACTTTCACATGAGCAATATATAATGCGACAAGATAATAACAACATTAACCTGACAACATTAACGTTAATCTATTTTATAAAAGAAAGTTAGGAATTGCTTAAATTTATTGTCGCAGCTGATGCTGAAATTTTGGGGTCTATATTTAGAACTATAAAACCTACTAAAACCCATCTATACACTTTAATTAATAAAACCTAACCCTAAACTCTACTCAAACTATTATATGAAGACTAAAAAAATGTACCCAAAAAATTTACAATAAAATAATCAAAATTTCAGCATCAGCTGCGACATTTATTTTGCATAAGCCATCGATATTATTGGTTAAATGTCATGTGATTTGTTATGATTTCAGACGTGATCGTGATTAATTCAAGGTGACCATATTTTCGGAATAGTTCTAAAATTGTCCGTTCGAAAGTCCTAAAGTCCGAATATGCCACAATAAGAGGCAAACACAAGATTTAGCCCTTAAAATTGTTAATTATGTTGAACTGGATCTTTTTTAATATTAGGCTGAAAATCGGATATTGGACATGAAACAAAGTACTGTAGATTTTTGCGGGATAAATTTGATTAAAGTAAAATTAAAACAACCAGTGAATTTGGCATTAATAAATTTGAAATCTTTACAGAAACTTAAATATTTTAATACGCAGTAACTACATATTAACTACATAATTACTATTAAATTTAATAGAAACTACATAGTTACTATTCAGTTACGTATTAAGGGATTCAAAGTTCCTGTATAGATGATAAAATTAAAAATCCGCGCAAGTGATATGTAAATGTATGCTACTCATGCGACATCTCTATATTGTTTTTTCGATTGTCAATTTATTAGCAGTTTTCTAAAATATTTAAAATTTAATTATAATGAACAAGTTTCAAATTGTAATATTAGAATAGTAAATCCATCAATTGTCAAAGCCTAGAATATTATAAGAAATTTATGCTTATCACCGTTACAGTATTAAACTTTCTAATGAAATAAATTTATACTGTACCAGTTGTTGTATTTATTTACATTCATTATTTAACATAATGATTACACTAAAGTTATTATTTAACTTGTAAAAACATTCAGCCATTAATACGCACCAGCCTGACACACATTTTCCGGAAGTAGTTACTACCCTTGACCTAAAAAAACATTCTCACACCTAACCTATACTATACATTCATATTTGATAACAGTATTAATAGCTTTGCCTACACGCTTTTCAACTTCATACTGTTTAACGTTATCTGGTTTATCAAAATTATGAATAGTATATCTATTTTTTTCCGGAATCATAGCAAAAATTTTTTTATCTTTATGATAAATTTCATATTTTTTAGGATGATTAATCATAAAAAAATTAGTTCTAAAAAATGGACTTTTGTTTTTAACATTATTATTTTCATTAATTTCTTTACATTTAATATCAAAAGGAACGTCACATTCTTCTGGTGGATCACCGTCAATGAAAAATAAACGAGCTTGAGTATCTTCATCCTGAAATTTTTCAACTTTAATCAGAAATGTTACGCCTTGAAAACCTTGAACATTTCTATCTTTATTTTCATCGCTAAAACTCAAAACTCCTGCGATAGTTCCTGTAGTTGCCATACTAAAAAAAAAATGTATAAAATAATAATAATAATAATAAATTATATTAATATATATTGTATATAATTTTTAAAATATTTCAAAAATATTTAATTCATGTTCACCTTGTTTAAAAAAAATAAAAATTTCAACGAAAAGATAAATTAAAATTCCATATCGATGGCTATTTTGTTTATTTATTTTATCGGAGTAACGGAGATTTGGATATCTACATAAAATTACGTTTTTGATGCAATTTGACCATAAATAGTGTTATTTTATTTAATAACCAAATTAAATAATAAAAAAAGGAACTATTACGTTTGACACTATATATAGTACCCTTAGATAAGAACTTGCAATTTTTTTAAATTAAATAGCACCGTGGGTATGTTGTATGAAATGTGAAAAAAAAATCAATATAGTTATACCCTTGAGTATTATTCAAAAATAGATAGGGTAGTGAATAATCACAAACCTGGTATTTCTCTAAAATGTAGCGTTATATAAATTTAATTAATTGTTTCTTGACCCCGGTTGAGTCAACTTTTACAAAATTTTTAAGAAAAATTTTTAACTACGTTTACGTACTAGCTGGGTGATTTTTTTTAGAAATTTATAAAAAATTTTATAACCAATTAAATTCATTTTGTCTGCCTTATATAAGCTTATATATAAACAATTTTAACCAATTAAATTTATATGTTTCTTTTATACATAAATTTTGTTCAATTAAAAGCCGAGTTGTTAGGTCGTTTTTAAAACTTTTGCATATGACTATATATACAGTACCAAGCGAAATTAGTGAGAGTTGTCAATCTCTTAAGAAATCTAAACTTTTCTAATAATAATAAAAAAAAAAAGTTGCTTTGATAAGTATTTGAAATAGGCAAGAATGAATTCAAAACGATGATATAGAGAAAATTTTAGTAAAGTATATATAATGTAATTGTTTCTTTTGCGAGTACAAATAATGTAACAAGTAATATGATCAAATGATTTTCAGAATAGTCAATACAAAATTGCGAATATTATTTTGCAAGGATTAATAATTGAAGGTAAAAAACTATTAGTAAAAAATTTTAAAGATTTGAATGTTTATTGAGCTTTAGAACATCAAAAATATACATTATTATACAGTATTATATAAACACAATTTTAGGTTTATATTAAATTCATATATATTAAATTAATATAAAATTTATATAAACTTTATATACTGCATTTAATTAAAAATGGCAAAATAATAAAATTAAATATTTTTATATTTATTTAAAAATTTACAACTGAAAGATGGTATTTTGTAAAGATCACCACTAAAATTTGTATTAAAAAAATTTTTTATAATAAACTAGTTATTAGATGTAACATTAAAAAGATTCAAATAACTTGTTTGAATACAATTATTGTACAATATATCTAGCTTTCTTTTTCTAATTATTTTATACTATAAGTTTGATATTCCAGTCTATTAATAAGTACTAAATTAATACAATTAATATAATATTAATTATACAGTAATTCTATATAACTAATTAGTGTTTTAGATTAATCTGATTTTCATTCTGCGGAATATACTGTATCATACTAATAAAATATTTCTAGAAATTACTTTTTATTATTAAAACCTTTCGGACTTTGAAAAACGTACGTACGTACGTACGCAGTTTAAATGGAATTCAAATATTCAAATTTTGATTTCACGGGCATGCACGTCCATTAAATCATGAGATAAATCTTAAATAGGAAGTTAGAATAGTAGAGCGTGTGCCGTAATTTTGACCTGTGGGAGTTTTATGGTTGTGTTACCCTGACTAAATCCTGAAATCTATGAATTTCTTGATTTGTAAGTTTTCTATCAAAAATGTAGATTGTTTGTATAATGATGCATGTATATTTATGATCAATCTTTTTCTTACTACGCTAGATGATCCATTTATGGAATGAATAGACAGTTCTGACTTAAAGATGAAATTGAAAATTTGTAAAAATTTTTAAGATAATAATAATAAATGACTTACTATGAACTTTGACAGATTACATATTCAATTAAATAACCGGTAGATTACGCATTACTTTCGAAAAAAAAATCTCTAGTCATTTGGTCGGATAATACCGATACGTATCTTTATTATTTTGAATGGTATGCACAATAACTTGCTTACCAATTCTGGCTAGAAGGTTGCATATTTTTAACGTTAAATTACAGTCAGACAATGAATTATTTTTCCAGAAAATGATTAACCTATGATCTTACGGATCATTTTGATTGTTTACTTTGTTTGCTTTTTACTTTGTCATTCAAAATAACCTGTATTTTTTAATTATAAATTAAAACAAAGCTTCCGAAAAATCTTACAAGGGAGGAGACAAACCGATTAATGTTATAAAGATAGTGTTTTAAAAAAGAATAACATTTTTGACTTACATAACAGAATAATTACATGAATTATTTGTTAATCTTTTTGTTCTCTTTATTCTATCACTAAAATGGAGTGTAAATTAAAAATATACCCACATATTGTATTTTACATAGTTACAATACGTCATATAAACCTTTCATTATATCATTGTTCGTATTGTTATTAGGTAATTTTTTATTACCATCTTTGGTCATTGGCGTGAGTCACATGATATAATACAATCATTTGAACAATAATTTATTATTGTATTCAATTCTTTTTTCGCTTAAATTCTTATCAAAGAAACTTTTCCTTCTCACTAATTCCTAACAAAATGCAAGATAAACTGCTGTCCCTTTTATCCAAACAATATAATGATCTTTTTAAATCTGGTGAATTTTTTGATGTGAATATTGAAGTAGGCGAAGGATCAAATACGAAGGAATTTCAAGCTCATTCTCTTGTTTTAAGAATTCGTTCTCCTTATTTTCAAGCTGCTCTATCAAATGGATGGGTGAAAAGCAAGAATGGTGTGATGGTTTTGAAGAAACCTAATATCTCACCAGAAGTTTTTGAGGTTCTTCTCTGGTATGTTAAAGAACAATACTTAAAATTTCTGTATTATTAAAGAATAAATTAATATAAAAATAACGATTATATTTATTATTATTTTATTTTTTCAGTTATGTTTACAGTGGAACTATTGACCTTGTCAGAACGGACCCGAGAATTCTTATCGAATTACTCCCAGCGGCTGATGAATTATTCCTTACAGAGTTATGCGACCATCTTGAAGAACATCTTATCGATTACAATGTCAGATCTTCGATAAAACAGAATTTTGTCCTTTCACATCGCATAGCGAGGCAAAATCGGTTTGAAAAATTTACAGCATTATGTGAAAGAATTCTCGCTCAAGATCCCGGCGCATTATTCAACGCTAAAGATTTTGCTGACATAGAACAAGATGTTTTATTATCCATTTATCGAGATTGTGACTCTAAATTTAGAGAAATAGATTTATGGAATAAACTATTAGAATGGTCAATCGTTAATTCTCCATCATTACCTTCAGAAATATCACAATGGACGACGGATGATGTCTCAACTTTTGGTACTTTGGCAAAACCTTTTATTCAGTATATTAATCTTATTTACATATCTCCAGACGATTTTTTTCATAAAATTAGACCTTTTCGAAAAATTTTTGACGTAGAATATTATATACAAATCTTGGAATATCATACGTTTACGCAACTTAGAGAAAACACACTTTTCAATAAACCTATTCAACCGAATTTGGACTCAAAGATAATTTCTGAGCAACATATTACTTTAATCTCTAAATGGATTAATTCGTTCAAAGTTGATGATAATTCTTCTAATAATTCACCACAACCAACTTATCAATTTAAATTATTATTACGAGGAAGTCGGGATGGTTTCACACCAAAAATGTTTCATGCTTATTGTGATCATAAAGGTCCTACCGTTACCATTGTTTACACCAAAAAAAAGAAAATTATTGGAGGCTATAATCCTTTAGATTGGCATTCAAGATTTATCGGACACTCAATGGACAATTATGAAAGAACTAATGAAAGTTTTATTTTTTCTTTAGACCCAAAACTTGCCAATAATTCTATTGTCAGTAAGATTGTTGATGAAAAATATGCTATTTATCAACGTATTTATGCTGGTCCTTGTTTTGGTAATGGTGGTGATTTAATAATTAAAGAGAAAGCTGGTTTCTGTTATAAAAATAGTTATGAAAAATGTATTATACAAGATGGTGAAAGTAATGAATTTTTGATTGATGATTATGAGGTTTTTCAAGTAATTGAAAATTAACCGTATATACTACTTGTATAATGTATAGTGTAGAAAAAAATAATAGAAAATACAACGTAATATTAATATTAAAAAAAAACAATGTACGTTTTTACTTTCTAGAATTTAAAAAAAAAATAAAAAATAAAAATATAAATATTTCTTTACAAATTAATTTATATTTGATCTCGGGAATTTTGCAGCATTATAAATCATATACAAACTTTAGGGATACCAAATTATTGCATTCGCCAGTCTTGTAAGGGGGTCTATTATTAAGGAGGTTTTTACGTGGAAATATATCGATATAAGGGTCGTCAAGGGATAACCAGAGTTTGGCTTTCAAGTTTATAACTTAACGGGACTTATTATGTGTAATTAAATTCATTACAGCATTAAGTAATGAAAAACTTTATTTTAACTTCTGAAGCATGCATAAGCATGCAATTTACAGCAAGTTCTACGTACTTTCTTATTACATATCAGATATTATAAAAATCTTAACATGAATAAATGATCTTGAAAAATTAAACTATTTTTTTTACCAATGTTTCTTTTTCTGCTATTATGCTCTTATCGTTATGTTTACTATCTCTTTCTTAATTTTTTTGCGAGAAAAATACATCTGGCATCATTTGTAAAAATAGGTAAATTCCTCTCAAAAGGTTTAACTTGTTTATGTAATGGCTTGTTCTGATACTTTAAGTTTCTACTGCATTATCAGTACATAGAAGCACGCGTAGTTTATTTACCTGGTAAATTACTGATGCGTTTGGTAATTTTAAATTATATACCAAACATAATCAGTAATTTACTAATTTACTAGGGATGTTAAAAGTTCGGTTCGAGTCGGTCTTTTGAGTTGACTTGAACCGAACTTTTTTGAGTCGACTCTAGACTTGAGGAACCTTTTAGGACCGAGTTCCAATGGTCATGTGCAGCGTTATACACAAATAACTCCCGTTATAGTAAGTGAGGCTAAACCTACTAATTGCATTAGTTTTAAGAAATACCGAAACAATTATCCCCATTAGCCAAAAACAAGCAAAATCGTAAGTTTATTTAAAAATTCCTTAATGCTACCGCAACGCAATTTTCATTCTTAAAATACGTGAACTTCAAGGACACCATCCTTGCCTAATAGTCTTCAATGACGAGCAAAATTGGTTCAGCCCTCTCATAACCATTATACCTTTCACCAGTAACACCGACAAGATTTACACTTTTCAAGTACCAACTAAGCTAAAAGGAAGAAATAACGTAATTCTTATAGACCAAATTCGTACTCTTGACCGGAAAAGGTTCAGAGAAAAAATAGGAGCAGCCAGAATTGAATTAATGGAGGAAGTAGAAAAGCCTTACATATCACTTTGGCTTTGAAAAGATAAAGACAACTTGCAAAAAACCCAAACTTAATAAAAAAACCTAAGAACAAAAGAGTAAAGAAACCCATTGAAGGCCTCTCATGGTCCAGATTTAGCCGGATGGTTGACTGGGAAATAGCACTAGTTTTTTAAACTAGCCTAATCCGGGCAATGTTTAACTAGTGATTGTTGTGGAGGATTGGGGCAGCTTGCTGGTCTCGAATTTGCTGTAATTTATTTAATTGTTCCTCTGAATTAGTAAGTTCAATTTGCTTGCTTAGTAAAGTCTTTAATTCTTCGCTAGTTAATTTACTTTGTAATATATCTCGAAAAGCTTCTAATTGATCCTGGGCAAAGGAGTCATTTCCTTTTTTTCGTTTAATTATTGAAGCTTGAGTTCGCAGAAGCAGGCTAACTATTGCTTCCAAATTGTCTCCTGCCTTATTTTTAGCAATTTGTGCTAATTCTTCTAACTCGGCCTTTTTATTTTGAAATTGAGGAGTTAACACATCCAATCTTAACCTTACTATTTCTTGCTTTAGTTGACCAAAGTTACCAAACTCGCTATCGGGCAAAACAATATCGGTTATTTCTTTTAATTATTATTGATTTTTTCTTTAAGAGTTTGGATTTCTTGCTTAGTTTTTTCCAAAAAGGTAAAAATTTTAACTCCATGAACTTTATAGTGAGTTAAATTAGAGCAATCACTCACATCTATTTCAATAATCATCTTAGCAGCATTTTCGCTGGTAATAAATTCTTCCAAATTTATAAATTCTCGTAAATCTAATTTTCCTTTTGTTAGATTATTCGCTTTTTGCTTTTTGTTAATAAATATTGAAGAGCAATGTATATCAATAGATTTTACTTGTTCTTTAGTTTGTTTGCTAGGATAATTCTGGTCTAAGAATTCTTGTGCAGTTGTCATAATAATTTCTTTAGTTTGTTTGCTAGGATAATTCTGGTCTAAGAATTCTGTCATAATAATTTCTTTTTAATAGTTTTTTAATTTTTTTGAGAAAAAAACGATAAAGAAAATTGTTTATATTTCTTAAATAAAGATTAACTTTAAAATTCTATAAATGAAAAGTGAACCAAGTTTACTTGATCGAGAAACGAACCAACTGTCCCAATTGCCAAAGTCCCTTAAAATCCCGTTGGCTAACCTAAGCCGAGCAAGAAAAATTAACTTTTGATATTCCTGAATATTCCTGACCTAGAATTTAAAAATGGTTCGCAATTATCCCAAGTAGAAGTTTATTTTTGCCATAAATGTAGTTGACAAGATCTTAGTTTACTAGTCAAAACTGAATATGAAAATATTTTCGCCAATGAAGAAAGGCAAAAATATCAAAAAGAAAGAGGCTTGGTAGAATGCTATTTTATTGCCTAAATCAATTAAAAGGGCTAATTGATTAACTTAATATATAAGTTGAATACCGGAATACTATTTGGTAATATCATGTGACCAAATATCACATGAAATAACAAGTCGGTCCCGAGTCTGACTCGCAAATTTAAAACTCGACTTTTGGAGTCGAGTCGGACCGAACCGAACTTGTAACATCCCTAAGGATGTTCGATGCTCGATCATCAATTTATTTAATACGTATCAAATGTTTTGATCACTTTTTCTTATATATTAAATAAATAAATAATAAAATTTTAACCATAAATCTTTAAACTAGTTTCTCGTGACACGTTCTTTAGTTTTTTTAATTTTCACATTGATATTTGAATCTTTGCAATTGTTAGAGAGCATAAGAGGTTCAAATAATTTTTTTTTTATGTTCATCTTCATTTTTTTTTTGAAGAAAAATCAAATTTTTAGTATATATATATATATATATATTTTTAGACAAATTATGCAATTCTGGTTTTTTCGCGTTTTCCACTTTTTACCTTACCTCGTAGACTAATAATCTATCTCCAAATCGGGCTAATAAATTTTGAATTTTTCCTCGCTGATACTACGGTTCAAAACTTTTTCACTTCAAGCTACTTTACATCAGTTACTGCGCATTAAGAGATTTAAGTTTCTGTATAGAATGTTACAGCCTGCAGTTTCGTTTATTTTTTTCGTTCGAAAATGCTTATTATTATAGTTGAAGTAATGAGGAGATATAAAAAGGTTCAATTTATCTTGTGAAAAGATATGCCATCCTAACTTATCTTTTTATATGTTTACTCACCTCTTTTGATCCATAAAGAAGGATCATAGGAATGGGCCAGACTCATTTCTGGAAAAGTTTGAAGGATTGCTTTCGTCCATTTGAGTGGCGTGCATAAGATTATATATGATTTAAGGATTATTGTTTTTTTTCCGTCCTTCAGACTTTCAAAAAAATTTTAACAGCAATTGATGTCTCCTCAAAGCTTTCATCTGTGGATGTTCTAAAAAGGCTGATCACAAGCTTTGCGCAGTATAGTTGCACAATAGAAAGAAATACATTGGATCTAGCAGTAACACAATAGATTTGGAACTTGCTAAAAAAGAATTTTGGAAAAATGTAAACATAACATTACCCGCACCAAATTCTCTTTTTGACAAACCAGAAAATGAAGCCATCAAAGTTCAAAAACAATATACTTGCAACTTACTTTATTCATAATACTTTCTATGAGTCAAAGCACGAAATTGGCCTTGATTATATCAAGAGGATCCAATGCCTTATATTAGAAGATGTATACCTATGGAGGGTTGAATTAAATGATTACAAACTCATAGAAAAGTTTTTAAGATCGAAGTAGAAGTATGTGTTTCAATCTATACCATTTATCCAGTAAGCTCTAGTTATTATTGCTTTGTGATTCATTTGTTAAGATTTGGTTATGTATTTATATTTCTGTAGCTTTCATCGGAAGTTCCTGTATTGATGAAAAGGTTTATACAATTTCAGGACGAAATAAAGACCCTTTGGATCTTAAATCTGAGTGATGAATTCTCTTAATGAGATATGTGAATAATTTGAAGAAAAAAAAACTGTGAAATAATCACTTTAAACTTCGAGAGCAAAAATAGTGGTCTTCATTCTCTCATAATCACTAGTCGTATACTTTTAACTTTCCTTCACATTCATCCATTTGTAGATAGTATAAGTATGATAGTTGTTCAATTATGGCTGGCTTACATCTTATCCGCAATGACTTTCCACCTGCTACTTTTCAAAACATTCTGCAAATATAATATATATCTGCATTATTTTTAGCACAAACAAAAAAAAGATTCGATTTCGCTATATGCTTTGATTGGTGCAAAAATCTTTTATCCTTTAATGAGATATCAAGTATAAATTTGTATATAGCTTGACCTTTGTGAATGAGACTGATAGAATAAATCATAATCTAATAATAGAATAAATTTTTTATCAGAATATATAAAAAATAGTTTTTTTATCAGAATATATAAAAAATAATTTTTGTCATGTCAATAAATCACCTAACTTTATTAATTCATTAATACTTAATTAACAATATTTGATATTGATTAGATACAGAAAAAGAAATTCGATTAAAAATATTTGATTCTTTATTAAAAAAAAAAAAAATTTAAATACATCGAAGATTCACAATTGTATATTGTGCATAGTGATTATTTAAATTCCAAAATGTGAAAATCCAGTTGCACTAAATTATTTCATGAATCTAAAAACATAAAAAGAATTAATAAAAGAGTTAATTTTAAAGAGTTAATTTTTGATTTATATATTCAACCAATTTATTACCATATTTTCGCGCAATAACGCTCATGCGCGTCCCAAAATAGCACCCATAGTACGGGATGTTTAATTTAGAAATACTTTGGAACTCGATTTAGTATTAAGTAAACCTTCGAACTTCAATAAAGTTGTTTTTCAGAACAACTTTTGTTAAATCTCAAAGGAAGGTTTACTTAGTACTAGGGATGGCAAATGGTTTAAAACACGATCTTAAAAAACTCGATTGTTTGATTTTTAATTGTTTAAAATGTTTTAAAATGTTTTTTAATCAAAATTTACCGGTCAAAGTGCAATAATTTATTTTTAAACTCCGACCAAGTGTCGCGAAAATTTGACTTCCGAATTTGTGTTACCTCAAATTTTCGGGGCTTGATCGGAGTTTTAAACTCCGACTAAGTGTCACTTTAAATTTTAATATCAGCTTCGATGTTTTAAAACTTTTATTAAAACAATTAAAAACATATAAAAAACGTTTTAAAACGTTTTTTTACCATCCCTACTTAGTACTAAATCTAGTTTTGAAGCATTTTGTTTGTTTACTTTTTATACAAGAATTACTTAAAATATTCAAATGTCTCAAAATAACGCGCAGGTGAGCTTTATACGCGAAAATACGGGTACAACGTACAATTCATGCATTCTTCTGATAGATGTTGTGATAATTGTAATAAAAGTTCAACTTTTTGGAAATGTTATGGTATTGCAAAGCACATTCTGGCGATTAATTGCTTTGGCTCAAACTACTAATAACACTTATAAAATTATTTCTAAATATGTGGATAACGAAATTCAGCACGGATTTAGAGCTTTGACTGGTTAAATTTATATGATTCAAAATTTCGAGAACCTTTGGATTTGCCAATTATTCAAATTATGTAATGTGGCCCGAATTATGAAATTTAATTCTTATGCGGTCAAATTTAAAATTTTTATAATCGGGTCGAGTCATTTGAGATAAACCAGGCTGTTACCCGGTTTTGAGTTTGTAATACGGGTTGGTTATCCGGAGAAAAAATTTTATACGAGCCTAATCTCTACTCCAGATTGCTATATTGAATTGGCTAAGCATCAGACTCACTTAAACTGCCTACTGCTTATGCCATTTGGCTTAAACTTTACGGATGGAATGAAAGCATGGAGGTTAGAAAGCAATTTTCAGATGCTGATAAAATAGTCCAAGTATTGCCGATTATCTCACCAAAAACAGCGAATTAATAAATACTCGAAGAATATCAAGTGCAATTAAAGGAATTTATTTTAAAATTTATGCTATATATTTATTCATTTAAAACTAATTACGCTATAATAGCAACTTTACAAAGTAAATCTATCGATTATGTCGAAGTTCCTCTTGGCATGTATTATATTAAGCTTACAGTATTTATAATTAGATTAAATTAATTGCTTGAAAGGTATTACTTATCATTATTAGTTATAATTTATTTAATTTTAATGTAGAGATTAAGCCCGCATAAAATTTCTACTCCGGGTAACCCACCCGTATAACAAATTCTTAACCGGATAACAACCCGGTTAACTCGAATAATCCGGTTAACCCGGTTAAGATATTAAAAAAATTTTGTGTTCCTTATTTTATTATTACAGTTGTTTTCATAAAATTTGCAACAAACTAAAAATTTGTTCGCTTCCCGAAACCTCTTTGGTTTCGTCCTAAAGACACCTAACTCTTCAGAATCATGTCATCGTCTTCGGAACTTCAGTCCGGAGATGAAGAGTTAGATAATCCATAGGACGAAACCGAAGAGATTTCGGGAAACGAGCAAATTTTTTAGTTTGTCCCAAAATCTATGAGAATAGCTGTATTTCCGAAAATCAAATAGTAATTCGGAATTTTTATTTAAGCCCAATTACAAAAAGTCGCAGCAATGAGCTATGTAAAAGGTCAGAACTGGCTGATATAATAGTATACTAGTATAATGCAAATGAATCGGATTATTTCACGACTTAAAAATATTCAAATCATCGTGAATCGCATATAAACCGGGTTGTTTTATTTATTTTCTAATTTCTTATCCGGGTTAACCGGTTAACAAAGTTTCTACCCGGATAAGAGTGCTTATACGGGTTACCCGGGTAATCCTTATCCGGGCCTAATCTCTATTTTAATGTTCTCTAAATGCTTACTTAAAACAATATGCAATCAAAAATATTTAATCTATTTAAGATTAGCTATCTTTGTATATTTCTAACAATTTTAAAAGGTTTATATGTAAATTCAATGTCTAGCATGTTTTCGAATTCTACCGACTTGTAGAATTCGAAATTGTCTAAACATCAAAAAAGTTGAGTCATATCAAGGTATCATTGTTCAAATGTTTAAAAAAAGACTTAGACAACTAAATTATGAAGTTCACCAACATTTGTATGATAATATTTGTATGGTTCGAAAATTATCTCTATTTAAATTTCCGAACTTTTATATTTTTTCTAAAATGCAAATTCGATTTACGTGATGAATAATCTACAAACCCAATATTTACAATACTTTTATATACAGCAATTTTATTTCTGAATATACGGTAGCAAAAATGCTATTGCTGACAGATTAACAGTATAGTGCTCCAAGCTGATTTAGCCAACAGCTTTACTTCTTAGTAAAGATGCTGGTGAGTGACTGAACTTGATGTTAAAATTGATTTCACCAGCACCTTTGCTTTTTAGCTAATAGTTTTATCAGCCGGTTAATCATAATAATCAATATTGATGCAAAATTGTTAATATGAAATTATGTATCAAGAAGGTACGTATGTATCTTACTCAATTGACAATTTAATATGCTAGTTATTTGTTAACCCTAAACTTAACAATATTTAGATATTGAGAAAATTTATTTAAATAAATGAAAAATTTTTATCGATATAGATTTTGATCACTAATTATTAGCTAAGTGGCTAATCCAAAAATTTAACGACTTAGCTGAGCCGTAAAATTTAATCGGCTTACGACCTCTGATGTTAGCCTCAATATATAACACGTGCTTAATCACGCGTGTAAAATATTACTGGTCAGTTTATTATAGTGACATGTTCGGTATAAAGAGAAATCACGAGTTCACACCAAAAATCTCGGTGGAAGCAATACTTGGCTAATGGAATATAATTTTCATTTTCTTATTATTGTATATTTTAATGTGTAATGAAAATAATAATATTAGAAAATGATCTCACAGATTTGTCTGTTAATGGAGAAAATGAAATGATTAAAATTTATCCATGTTGTCTTTGATCCGTAATGGACCAGAGCAGAGGATTTATTTTAGCTGCATATATGCAATAACTATGACCAGGATGGTTTTTAACTTATGCTACTAAAGTAACTTACGTAGGCATTTTATATAATGGAATTATTGATTTGATTAGATATGAATGATACTTTTGAATTAATTTGTCTGTAAATATAAAGTTGCATAATGTATTCATCATCATATAGGTTATTAAATTCGTATTGTAATGATAAAATGATTAAAGATAATTTTTTAACATAGTTTGGCTCGAAACAATAAGATGATCTAATTTCAAAACTTTATTTTTTATTATTATTTTTTTTACCAAATAATAAGTTACTATACAAATAAAATTAGCCATAAATATACCGTAATGAGAGAACTCGATCTCATAAGCTGTCATATTTTGAAACAACATATATCTTTTTTCAAAAAAAATTCAATAATCATAATCTTTCCAATAAAAGTGCTTGCTTTCTTTAATGCCATTTAAAACCTTCATGGAAAGCAAAAATATTCGTTCAAATAAAGAACAGTTTCTTACAAGCAATGATGATAATAGTAGTGATAATGAAACAGATAACTCGATGGATACATTCATAGTCGATGATGATCTTAGTGAAGAATCAAATATCATTCGTAAATTTGGTAAATAAAAAAATTTTATTCATGAAAACTTATGGGTTATTGCTACGCATGTTATTAATTTTAAATTGATATAATTAGATGATTTGTATATGAAGAACGAAAATAGCAATGATACATCGGATGGGGAAGAATCTAGTGATTTTTATGAAGTTGAACGAATTGAAAAGCATAGAGAAAATAAATTAGTAATTACTTTACAAATTCGTTCATAATTAAATAAATTTTTGATTTATTCAATCATTTATTTTTTATGCTTTATTATAAGGGCAAGCTGCAGTTTCTTATTAAATGGGCAGGATGGAGTGCAAAGTACAACAGTTGGGTTGATGCGTCTGATATGTAAGTTTTAAATCTCTTACGGTTCGAACATAATGCATTATTTATATATGTATTTTTAATAGGCATGCTACGGAATTGATTAAAAAATATTGGGATTGTAAGGATAGTAAATCAAATTCACCAAGGACAAAACGGCAATTGAAAAAACGAACAAGATCTATAGCAGTTTCATCAACGAAAAAAAAGTTCAATTCTTCTAGAATTCGTAAAAATATGGATGCAAGTTCTGAGGATAATAATTTCAAAATTAAATCGGGTTCAAGAATTCAAAAGTTTTTAGGAAAAAAAGAGAAAAACCTGATGGCATCATTTTATTTAGAAAGTAGTAGCTCTGATGATGAAATTCAATATGCACCTGAATTTAAACCAAACTCCCAAACACAAGAAGAGAATACAAGAGTTATTAGTTTCTATGAAAACCCTGATTTAGTTCATTTAGAGGATAGATTTTATTCTTTAGATTGGGAACAGGACGTTGACCGTGTTGGATGGATCGAAAAGACTGAAGAAAATAGTCTTGTTTTTCTATTTTGGTAAATTATTACTTTGATATTATCTATTTTTCGCACTTATTGTTATAGTGTTTACCTTACTTTTTTTTGATTATGAAACAAATGTGTAGGAAGTCAGGTCATATGACAAACCATCCTCTGAAAGAAGTTGAGAAAAAATGCCCTACCAAAGTAAGTTATACACAATTTACACAAAGTTTACTTATATATAGCCTTAGCATTTCTTTTTTAACATTTTTTGAAATATATTATATATAGTTGACTCAATACTATCATAAGTATTTGGAATTTGATCTTTTATAAAATTTTCGGATCATTATTATTCGAGCATTTTAGATAAATTTGTATGATGCATGTAGAATTTAAATAACGATCAATTTAATCGCTTTCAATGCAAAAACTACGTGTTCTTTAGTTATATCATCTATCCCAATTAATTTTAGAATTATTACAATATATATATTTTTAAAAAAGTAATCTCATATTCACAATTTTGTATTGAAACGGTGTGAATTCCTTTGCTTTTAGCTTGAAAATTTAATAAATTAAAGAAAATGCAATAATATATTTTTTGAGTGGACTATTCTTTCCATTTCGCGCTTGCGTAACAGATTTACTGTGTAAAAAACTTCGGAAAAGCCTTTAAAGTTCCGATTAAACCAATAGATAATAGAGAAAGTGATGTCTTCGTACAAAAATTTTGCAAGAAATTTTTTTTTTTTTGTTGGCTAGTTTTTTAAGCAAATTTTGAGATGAATCAACAGAAAGCAGGCAAATTTTTTTCAAGTAAATTTTTAAAGGTGTTCTCAAGCGAACAGGGGGAAACGTTGAAACGTCACAAAATCGTTACACAATTGATAAAGATTTTTTTATATTATTTTACAATACTTTTTTGGAAGGCTCGCTTGATTATCTTTTATATGAATATTGAAAGTGGTTAAACAAACATGAAGCTCTCACTTTGCTTTACAACATATTTTTTGAATCCACTTGATTTCGTCTTTTTGTAAATTTCGCAATTTGATTGGTTGACTAATCCCGTAGTGATATTTGACTGGTCGATACAATGAGTGATCTGTGTAACGGAGAATGAAAATCATATCTATATTTGTACGTTTCGTATAAGATATTGGATCATGCTGAAATTTGTTTTGTCGGGGCAAATGATTGGCTGACATGTGCCGCTGCGCGCATTTCAGCCAATCATTTGGTCTGACAGAACAAATTTTATGATATTTATCATCGCATGATCCAATATCAATGTTATCGTGCAATTATGATCATGATTTTCAAGTCATTTTTGGCTAACTGAGTTTTAATTCGAGATTGTTGTGCTTATGTAATAACGTACAAAAAATAACAAGAAGAAAAAAATCTATGATCATATGAGCTTGCACGATAACTCCTGTTTCTCAAGCGTCATTCCGATGTGATTAGCAAGTGATGGCACTCAAACAAAATTATATTTACATAAAATTTTTATTGAGAATTCGAATATGTAATTTATGATGTAATTGAAATTTTCTCAAGCATCATCTTCGATGTGATTAATTAGTGATCGTGATGGTGCTCATTTAATAGAATCAATTGAAATAAGCATTGCAATTGATGTTTGAGCGATTTTTTTATTATTCGTCAAAAATAAAAAAAATGAAAAATAAAAAAGCGAAAAATAAAAAAAAAACTGTTAAACAAGAAGCAAATGCTGTGCTGTGAATTATCGAAAATATTCTGGCGAAGCATCAACTTCAGCAGCCCCTGTTGCTCCGTTTACTGACTTCAACTATAATGTTATTCCAACAACAATATCCCGCCTCTCCATTTTTTATGAATCCATAGTTGTAAATAAAGCTGCTTTGAATACAAAGAGGTGTTATTCGAATATTTATTTAGAAACAGTTGAACTTGTTGGCATATTGGTAAAAGCTAGGAGATGATAAGTATCGGCTATTGTTTTTTGAGCCTCCTATTTTTTTTTTATCGTTCATAAAAACGTTTAGTTCGAGAAGTAAAATTCATTGCAGAATGTGATGATCCATGGCAATTTTACTTGTGCGGTCTTTTTGAAAACTCAATCGATTGTAAAATTTTCAAAACAGGTATAAAAAAAAAGGAGGTTTGTTGTAAAAAGTTTGTTCAATATATTTACGTAATAAGCTTTATCAATTTATGCATATTCATCTTAATGATAAACACGTTTAAACTATTTTCCGCTAAATAAATTTTATTTCCCAACGCTTTTTGCCCCATTGATTAAGGCGCTTGAGAACACCTTTAATAAAACTTTTTTTTTATTTTGATTCTATATAGTTATAAAACAAAAATGGGTTGCCTGTTTTTTATTAACTTCCTGTAGAATTTTTTTTTATTCGCGAATTGGTTGATACACTAGTCATATGAGGGTGGAATTTATTGTAGTTATGAGTTTTATTTGTAGGATTCATATACCTGGGATTTACGCTACCTGAGTCATCAAAATGAAGAATGTCTTCGAAAGAATCTAAACTTTAACGCCTAAGACTACTCTGAGAAAAGACGACGAAATATATAAATCGGTCACTGAAATGTTTTTCAACGTCTAGCCGATTGTGTCAATTCGACTACAAACATGTATCAAATAATAAATATGTAACTGGTAAAAAAAATTCCGAACACCTTAACTTTCTAGGACCAATAAACCACATGAAAAAAAAACCAAAGACGCTGGTGAAATAAAATAGTGTTGAAATAATTTCATCACATATTTACGATGGCGTGTTGCACATTCATTCAGAATAAGCGAGCTAGACGCACGGTGAAATTAGTGAAATTAATTCCACCGGCATCTAAAATGCAGTACGTAGTAATTTCATTATTGCAGATTAACATGATGTGACCAATAAGATTCTTTTTTCGAATCCATAATCTTTTTGCTACTTAAGTTTTTATAATATATTAAACTACTATAACTCTTACTAACGTCTAATCTAATGAATTATCTTAGATAATACGCGACGGTTAAGGATGTTAGCATGTGTGTATATACACCTGGTGTAAATTAAGAAATTTTCTAAAAATAATTGCCAAAATTTATAACTTATTAAAAGATGAATAATTAAAATGCTTCAGATTTAAAAAAATATTATAAAATTTACTGATTAATATAAGTTAAATAAAATATTTTAACTTATCTAATTTGTAATTATGTAATTGCTAAATTTACTAATCAGTCTCAGTTAAATATTTAACTCAATTAATACTAATTTGCAATTATAAAGCTAAATTTATTATTTACTTTATCATTATACTCATAGTAATTATATTCTTTTTTACCTTCAGCAATTTTTAGAAACACTTTTCAAAGATTCAACTTTTATGTTAGGATTGCCGCCTTCTGCAGATTTTATATACCATTCAAATGCCTTTCCTTCATCTTTCTCAATACCTATGCCAAACATATAGCAATTTCCAACTCTGTATTGTCCATCTGGATTTCCATTTTCAGCAGATTTTAAATACCACCTAAATGCTGCTTCAATATCTTTAGCAATGCCTATGCCTTCACTATAACACCAACCAACTTTACATTGCCCATAAATATCACCACAATTTGCAGATTTTGAATACCATTCAAACGCTTTGACGTCATCTTTATTGATCCCAATGCCATTTAGATAGCAATTTCCGACAATACATTTCACTAAATGATTTCCACCTTCGGCTGATTTCAAATACCATTCGAACGCCTTCCTTTCGTTTTTATCTATTCCTATACCATTCCTATAACAATGGCCGAGATTAGCTTGCCCATTTGAATCACCTTCTTCGGCGGATTTTAAATACCATTCAAAGGCTTTCTTTTCATCTTTGCTAGTACCAATACCTTTTAAATAAAACGTTCCAACATCTAGTTTTGCGCTAGAGTTTCCTCGTTCAGCAGATTTCAAATACCATTCAAATGCTTTCTCGTTGTCTTTATTAACACCTATACCATATTCATAACAAATTCCTACACCACGTAATCCATCATGATATCCACCTTCGGCTGATTTTAAATACCACTTAAATGCCGCCTTAGTGTCTCTAGCGGTACCTATGCCTTTACTGTAAAGCCAACCAACTTTACATTGCCCATATACATGATCATTTTCGGCAGCTTTCAAATACCATTCAAAGGCTTTTGTTTCATCTTTTGTAGTACCTATGCCAAACTCATAGCAAGTTCCTACAGCATATTGTGCTCCGGAATATTCACCTACGGTAAATCGTAAATTTACTTCATGTTCACTTTTCATATTATCGGTTTCCTCGTCACTTAATTCAAGATTATTTGTTTCACTTAAATTATCTTCTTTGATTGACTTTATCTCAAATCCTTCGCTGCAACCAGAATCCAATTTTAAGGCGACTCGGCTAGTGAATATTCTACCACTCGCAGACTTTAAATACCATTCAAATGCTTTCCTTTTATCCTTATCGATACCTGCGCCATTTTCATAACAATGCCCGACATTATATTGCCCAACAGGATCTCCACTTTCAGCAGATTTTAAATACCATTCAAATGCTTTTCCTTCATCTTTGTCAGTACCTATACCAAGCCTATACCATTTTCCAACTTTACATTGTCCATCAGCATTATCATTTTCGGCAGATTTTAAATACCATTCAAATGCATTCCTTTTATTTTTATCAACACCTATATTAAATTCGTAGCATCTTCCAACATTATATTGCCCAACAGGATTTCCACTTTCAGCAGATTTTAAATACCATTCAAATGCTTTTCCTTCATCTTTGTCAGTACCTATACCAAGCTCATAACATTTTCCAACATCATATTGTCCATTCTGATTTCCACCTTCAGCGGATTTCAAATACCACTTAAATGCCGCATCAACATCTATACTAATGCCTATACCTTTTTGGTAACACCAACCAACCTTATATTGACCATAAATGTTACCACATTCTGCAGATTTTAAATACCATTCAAACGCCTTCTTTTTATCCTTAGAAATACCCATGCCTTTTTCATAACAGGCTCCGAGATTATATTGTCCCATATCATCACCCTCAGCAGATTTCAAAAACCATTCAAACGCCTTTTTTTCATTTTTATCTGTTCCAACCCCATCTCTATAACATGCACCGAGACTAATTTGTCCACTTAAACTACCTCCCTCTGCGGATTTTAAATACCACTCAAACGCCTTTCGTTTATTTTCGGCAATGCCTTTGCCACTACTAAAATACAACCCAACAGCAAATTGGCCAGTGGGATGTCCACCTTCCGCGGACTTTAAGTACCATTCAAAAGCCTTCTTAACGTCTTTAATAATCCCTATGCCATTTTCATAACGATATCCGATTTTAAATTGTGCACTGGAATGTCCGCATTCGGCGGATTTTAAATACCATTCAAATGCCTTCTCTTCATCTTTGTCAACACCCATCCCATTTTCATAGCAATTTCCAACGTTATATAGTCCAACAAGATCTCCTCTTTCAGCAGACTTCAAGTCCCACTTAAACGCTGCTTTAACGTCTTTAGTTGTGCCTATACCTTTTCTATAGCACCAACTAATATTATTTTGTCCATTAATATTATTGCCTTTAGCAGATTTTAAATACCATTCAAATGCTTTCTTCTCATCTTTGACAGTTCCAATTCCATTTATGTAGCAATGTCCGACTGCGGATTGTCCTCTGGAATTTCCACTTTTAGCAGATTTTAAATACCATTCAAATGCTTTCTTTTCATCTTTATCGATCCCAATGGCATTTTGGTAGCAATAACCGAGATTATATTGTTCCAATCCCTCCTTATTATGTTCAAATAGGCCCAAGTTTTCATCATGATACTCTTTAAGGTTGTTTATTACCTTGGAAGATTGCTTCACTCCATAACTATCCGAATACATATGACAAAAACAAATTATTTTAATTCTTATTGATTTATATATATATTTAAATAAAACGGCGAAATAATAGATTAACGTCTTAATAAATAATTAGAGTTTTTGGGTTTGGAAAGTCGTAACTGTACGTATTTTAAATTAATAAAGTACGTGCGTACGTACCATTTAATATTTGATATCTGAATGTTTTGTGTATTGTTACTGAAATTTGTACGCATAAATATAATGTGTAAGGGTGAAACGGTAGAGTATGTAGTGCTCTGATAAATAAAACTAGTGAATGAAAAAACGATCAAATTAGTATGATAAGAAATTTAAGTTTTTAATTAACGTTAACGTTAATAATTTTTTGATTTTTATACCTAATATCGACTCATATCAAGTTGCTTGCTGGTATAAAATACTTGAAATTTGATATTCGAAACTCAAATTATCTTTCTCTTAATGTAGCTCCTTAAAAGCAAATTATTTTGTTGAGACAAGCAAGTTTTAAACAAATAATTTATTATTAAATCAATTCTCAAGCCAAAACAATTATTATCTTTATTAAGTAATAATTTATTACATAACAAGAGACATGATCATATAGGCGGCATAATATGCTAATGATAGTAGATTTGTTTGTTTTATTCTTATTTTTATTTCAGAAAGAAAATTTCTTAAGCTATTCCGTCATTAGATGTTCCGTCTTGAATTTAATGCACCAGCTTTGGCCCATCGGCCGAAGCTGGTGCATTAAATTCAAACCCATTATTTTTCATGTAAAACGACCGTAACAGTATGATCTTGTCACTTGCCGAATAAAATTGATATTTTAATTTCAATTGCTATTGGTAAATAACGTAGTGCACATTTTCATAATGTGGCAATGCATTAAATTGATCTTTGTTGTGCCAATAGAATGACAAATCAAGTAAATTTGTGTTGGTCAGGGGGCTAATGGGCTGAGTTCATGATTCACTGTAGTTTCTTTCATGTTCTTTGACGATCAGTGATTATCAATCCATCATACCGACAAAGAATCAGCAGAAAAAAAAAGTAAAAATTTTAAAAAAAACCAAAAAATAGAAACATGACTTTAGACGAGGTGGACATATATA
Source organism: Dentiscutata erythropus (assembly GCA_910591965.1). Lineage (NCBI taxonomy): Eukaryota > Fungi > Glomeromycota > Glomeromycetes > Diversisporales > Gigasporaceae > Dentiscutata > Dentiscutata erythropus. Next base: position 10,869 of record CAJVPY010000106.1, on the reverse strand, counting down.
AAAGTATTAAAATAGGGTTGAAGGCATGCTCTTAAGCCAAAAGGCATGCCTATATTATATAATTTTAAATCTTAATTATATGTAATTGGATAGTATGTTAATTAGCTACAGGATCTAACAACTACCTTGAGAATATATATTTTTAAACATTTTGCATAACAGCCTATCAAATTTTAAGGTTAGAAGTTAATCTATAATTTTGAAATTTTTTAAATTATATATATATAAATCTCAATAAAGGTGATTAGTAAGGCTGCCAAAGTTTCAAAAAAAAAAAATACAAACGCTAATTTTAATTTAAATATAATTAAAGATTTTTAAAATGCTGTAAATATAATTATATGTTTATCCTTTTTTAAAGATAATACTAAAAAAGATTTAACAATTGTATAACTATTTTTTATATTTAAAACATTCTTATCTTGATAGAAAGAGAAAATTACATTGTATATAAAAACAATATGATATGTTGTAGAAGTATAAGTTGTATTAAAAACTTGTAAGATAGATATATAATATATAGTAACTCATTACTAACTATATTACTAACTTAACTACTTTAACTATATAGAATATTAAGGACCCCAAAATATATATGGAGGGTAAGGTTTTACAAAAATTACTAAATTTAGAAAGATCTGCAGGAAAAAAGTCAAAAATAAGCAAACTAATTACTATAAATGGGGGACGTCTAAAGCGGAGGCAAATCATGTGATCAACTTCCAATCAAATTATAGAATTTGATGATCACTAGCAAAGCAAAGCAAGAAATAAAAACAAAAACCTGAAAAATACAAAAACAGCAGTCTAAACCTACCTCGAGTAAGTTAATCAAAAATGTTGGGAAGGCAATTTTGCTTATATATAAATAACTAAAAATCTAATTTAATCCTAATATAGAATTTTTTTCAAAAAACTTACTCTTTTCGACAATCACTAAAACCAAAATTTCTCAAATAATTTTTGTAAAAACAGTAACTAATAAATAATAAAAAGCACGAAACTGAAAACTATAAGTTGGCAGTTGTTATTTAGAGGTAGTTCTCATATGCTACCTGCTAACTTCTTCAGAGTTTATTACTCACTGCTGGTATAGCACTTGTTGTTTAGAAGTAGTTCTTATACGCTACTTGCTAACAAGTTTAGAGTTTATCACTTACCGAAAAGCAAGTACAGTAGCTCTTCTCCTTTTCTAGAAAAAGGGTTACTAGTCATTAGTTCTTTTAAGGATAAAATACTCTCTTTGGGTGCTAGTAGTCCTGTTCTCAAGTCTCTCTTGGTCTGTCAGTCTTCTTCAAAATTTTTGACAAAAAGTGAGTGATTCAGCTTACCTCTCCAAAAGATCGGCATTATTTATCTCCCAAATTTGGATATACCCAGGAATACAACTACATGCCTTGTTTATCAGTAGATATGATATGTGATGTAGTCTATAGATATAGGTCCTCCACATGACTGGGATTGGGTCTCTGGCATAAGAGGCATCCGGAGGTGGCTAGTAGTCAGATATTAAAGTTTTTATATTGTAATTGAGATATACAAATGTTGTAGTTGTTATAAAATTTTTTCTTAAACCTGGTATGGGTTATAATAGTATATTTCTTCTTGTATTATTTTTTTTTATCTCGTTTCTTCTGTACTATTTCTTTATAGAGATAGTTTCTCTCTTTGTCAGTCCTCGGGCTTTTCTCTTTGTGTTTTTTTTTTTTATATCTCATTGTACTCTCTTTTTTTGTCCTTTAAAAATATCTCTTTGTTCTATTTGTTTTTTTTAGTTAGGCTTTCGTTTTGTTTTTTTGGTTATATTGGTGGTTTTGTATAAGATTATCACTTTTTTTTGCTCTTGGTTAAGAATGAAAATATAAAGAGAAAAGCTTTGACAGGCTGACAAAGTTTATCTAACTTGTATACAGATTGGTGTAACAAGTCGCATATAGGCATGTTTATCACAGCCAGATAATGTCAGGCTCGCTATTGTGGTAACTCTTTGTTTGTAGTTATGAATGATATATATATTGTTCAAGAGAGCTTAGCTCTCACCTAAATCTAGTTGCAATAAATTGAGCACTGGCAAGACTGTCAAAGATTTAAATATATATATATATATATATAGAATTCTTTTAATCCTAAAATTAATCGAAAATATGAGTTGCCTTTGCTTTAGACGTTCCCTATAAATGGAAATAATCTGCACAAAAAGGATCAAGAATAAGCAAACTAAAACCTTACCCCTACATATATATTTCGGAGTCCTGAATATTATGTTTTTAAAGATTATAATAAAGGTATAGAAAAACTTGGTCTGAATAATTAAAAGTACTTAGGATTTATAGTAATAGTGTAAGGTTCTAGATAAGTGTACTTTGACTTTTGTTTTAATTAGTTAATCAAATCTTATTATTTTACTAACACTTAAACTTTTTTATAAGACTACTGTAATTGCGATTTAGTTCACAAGGTTATATAATTATAGGTTACAATTCAGGTTAGTAACAGAAGTATCAATTTAACAATAGATAATTATAATATAGAACCTCCACAGCAAAAGAAAGGGATGGGCAAAAAAATTTGAAAATTTGTTCTTATGATAATTTTATTCCAATTAATCTGATTCTTCAAGATATTGAATTTTTTTAAAAAAAATTTTTTTGGCCCATTCTTTTCTTTTGCTGTGGGGAGTCCCATATTTAAGAAATCTAATTAATAATTAATACTCTTTTTTTTTTATTTTACTTAATACAAAAATAAAATATACAATAATTATAAAGACAAAATTTAACAATAATAATAAATTTTAATGTCAAAAAAAATGTATTTTAAAAACTTAGTTAGAGGCAAATACTTCTACTCTTAGTTTAAAAGCTTTTAAAACTTCAAAAGTTGAATTTTATTTAAAGTAAAATTGATTTTTTATATTGTAATATAGAAAACCTAGATAAGTTAACTATGTCATTTGACTTAATGTGTAGAGGGCAAGGAATATATAGGAGAACAAAATAAACTGATACAAGAACAAAAACAAAATATAGAATAAAACACAAGAAACTTAAAAGAAAATACTAATGAAGCAAAATAACTAAAATACAATAAAAGGAAGCCTTCACAATGTAATAGGTGAATGATAAAAACCAAACAAAAATATAACAAAACTACTATAAAGAAGGCCTTTACAACATAGTGAATAAAGGATAAAAACAAAACAAGAATATAATTAAAACACAATAAAGAAAAGCCTTCACAACATAATAGGTGAAAGATAAAAACAAAACAAAACAAAACAAAAATATAAAACAAACACAATAAGAGAAACCTTTACAACATAATAGATGAAGGATAAAAAAAACAACACTAAAACTAAACAAAAATACAATGAAGACATAATAAAAAGAAGCCTTCACAACGTAATGGGTGAAGGATAAAAAATATACACAATGTGGTAAGAGTATAGCCAAAAATGAGTATCAGTTTATTAGATAAAGAACAGGACTTGGAGGTAAAAATCTAAACTAAAGAAAGAGCTTTAAGATAAAAGAGAACTTTTAATAAAAGCTTAGGTAGAAAAACCTAATCTGCCTTGGGGAAAAAGGCAGGGTTTATATAGCTTTTTGATATGCTAAAAATGTGTTATTGTTATCTTAAAAACATATCAAGGTACTATAGTAAGGTACTATGACAAAGTACTATAGCAAAATACTATGATAAGGTACTATACTAAGGTACTATGCTAAGATACTATGCTAAGATACTATGCTAAGATACTATGCTAAGATACTATGATAAGGTACTATGATAAGGTACTATGCTAAGGTACTATATTAAGATACTATGCTAAGATACTATGCTAAAGTACTATGCTAAAGTACTATACTAAGGTACTATATTAAGGTACTATGATAAGATACTATGTTAAGGTACTATAATAAGGTACTATGCTAAAGTACTATGCTAAGGTACTATGCTAAGATACTATGCTAAGGTACTATACTAAGATACTATGCTAAAGTACTATACTAAGATACTATAATAAGGTACTATAGCAAGGTACTATAATAAGGTACTATACTAAAGTATTATGCTAAGGTACTATACTAAAGTACTATTGTAAATCACTTGATAAAAACCTCAGGTATGTTACATTCTACCAATCAAAAACCTATACTATACCTGGGGAGTCTATTGTAAGAAAGGGGGGTATACCGATGAGAAGTATATTAATAGGGTATACTAATAAGGTATATAAGTAGATCATTTGTATTATAGCTAATAGTAAACGATTTGAATTCAGTACTGACTTATAATAAATACAATATAAACATTGTACATATATATATATATACTGTATATAAAATCTCTTTATCTGTTTAACTTAAATAACATAAAATACACTTTCAATATAAGTTCAATAGTCATGTTGAAGTCAACTAAAAAAGCATGATTTAAAGATTTTTTTGATTAAAAAATATTCGTGACTGTGTCATGTTTAATGTAATATGTTCTTTAGTTTTGTCCCATCCCATAGAAATTATATATATTCCCTTAAAAATTTGTGTCACAACTCAAAAAATACAGAACCTTATTCCTTTAAAAAAAAAAAAATTAGAATATTGAATTGAAAAGCTTTTTATTTCCTTTCAATACAATTATAATATTCACATACTTACAAGCTTTGTTACGGTTTGCTTTTTTTTTTTGTTAATCGATTATAATACAATATTTAAGTAAAAATTTCATAATGGCACAGTATCAAAACAATCTAAAACAAGCAAATATTGGAAAAAAAAAAAGCTAGAGTGTTAGTGAAAAAACTAGCAATTATTACTTATTTTGAAAAAAAATCCCAATACTAGTAAATGAAATATAGCAGAAAGATTTAATTTACAACCAAAACAACTGTGTAAATAGGTCAAAAAAAAAGAAGAATTAATATGTTCACTACAACATATTAAAAGGTTAAACAATGGAGGATATGCAAAATATCTAATATTAGAAATGAATCTTGTTTCTTAGATAAAATCCTTATGTGCAAGACAAAAGGTAGTGTCTTATTATATGGTTAGAACAAAGGCTCAACAATTAGCCAAGCAAGCTCATTTTATTTCACTTTATCCAAAATTGATGAATATAAATAGAGTAATAAATAGTTAGATGGATTCATGAAATGTTATAAATTAAGCAATCGCCGTTGAACTACAGTAGTACAAAAATTACTTGCTGATATTGAGCAGCAAAAAAATAAATTTTTAAGTTTTGTGCTATATAGATACATACAACATGACTATCCTCTTGCACTAATAGGTAATATGGATGAGACTCCATTGTCTTTCAATATGCTATCTAATTATACTATTGATAAAACTGGTGCCAAAACAGTCTCAATTCGCACAACAGGACATAAAAAGTCTAATTTTACTGTTGTACTTAGTTGTATAGCTGATAGGAAAAAATTGCCGCCAGTAATTATTTTCAAATTAGTGAATATACTACAACAAAACTTTTCATCTGGTGTTATTATTAGAACCAACCATAAAGGATATATGAATTTAGATGAAATGATTTGGTGGATAGAAAATGTTTGGAATAAGCATTTACTTTTGTCTGTTGATCCACGTTCACTATTAGATTTAGATTTATTTCGAGATCACATTACGGATCCAGTCAAAACCTGATTTTGTGAAAAAAATACTAATATCACTATAATTCCAGAAGAACTAACTAGCAAGTTGCAACTATTGGACATCTGCATAAATAAATCTTTTAAGGATAAGGTATTCACAGGTCGAAAACTATTAAACCAGTATAATTACTGATTATAGAAAGATATAAAAATAAATACAAATAGGCATTCCTATTGTAAACTGATAAAATACCGATTTGAGAATATTTAACAATATTATTTATTGCCTATTGCAGTCAGATAATAGCAGAAATCGAGATAAAATAGGCTTTAATAGGAACAGACTATTTGAATTAGTTTATTAATTCAAATTCCGATTGTTATATAGTAACTTAAATTAATAAATATATTACAATTAGTAAAATTACTAATTAAATAGTAGTAATTTTACTGATTGTAAATTCGATTATTACCAATAGTATATTAATTAATTAAACTATCAATTGCCGATTGTATTAAATTATACCAACAAGATAAATACAATTAAAAAATAAATTACAATCAGAATAAATACAATTAAAAATAAATTACAATCGGGTTATATAAGGCCATATAAAATCTATTTTTTGTTTCTCATAATATAAAAAATGAAGCTAGAAAAAGGTATGATAAGAGCAAAGTGAAAGTATAAGTTTGAAAAAGTCAAACATAGAAGTAAAAAGCAAAGCAATAAAAAGATAAAAATGATGTAAATAAAAAAAAAAAATAAAGCGAAGCCCAAAAGTTAGTAAAGCACAATACAAATATAAATATGGAACACGTATAAAAATAATAGTATGGTAGTCCGATTAACATCCAGTGACATGCTCTTGGGATTATTTATTTATTTCCTATAACAGAGGTTACCGATGATCATAGTGCGTGGATGGCCCTTCGGGCCATCCATGTGCTATGATCATTGATAATCTCTGTTATAATTTTTACCCCCTCCCCCAGGAAATAAATAATACTTATTTCTTGGGATTTCCATTTTTTGTTTTATGTAAACTTTTAATATGAGAGGTAAAAAATAATAACTCATTGATGTCAATATGATGATCCATGGCGAAGATGCTTAAGCGATCTCTTTAAATATTCTATCGATTATAAAATTTTCCAAGCGGATATAAAAAAAAAAAGATGAGTTGTTTTAAAAGTTTATTGACTAAAATAAAAAACTCATTTGATATTTTTTACTAATGAAAAATGTGTTATTTATATGTAATAAACTTTATAAAGTTATACATACATATTCATCAATTTAAATAAATAAAATTTTATTTTCCAATGCTTTTTGACTCATTGATTGAGATGAATAGCAGATTCTACGTAAATTCATATAAGTAGGAGGGTTCTAATGAAGATGGCTACGGGTCTGCTCGTAGTGTCATCTTCTTACACTTGCCCCAACAATGAAGATATTGTTAGTATTCCATTGCAACTCTAAATTAGGTAGCTAACTTAGATCTACTTATCTAATTTCATGTGTGCTCTCCGTATTTTTGATCAGGATCCTGGCTTAACTGGATTGCCACCGGCATATCTCTGCTTAGCCATTTTTTCGATTTGTTGACTTATACAGTAAGTCAACTTGAATGAAATTAGTATAAAATTTCTCATATGGGCGGATCATGCTAATTTTGTGATACCTAAATATGTTCACATTAAAATAAGTGATGTGATATATTAATTTCAGCTTATTTAATGATATATATCTAAATTGATTAGCATTGGATTAAATACCGATACATAATCACAATTAGGCTATCTTATTGCAACATGATCATATTTAGATATCACAAAATGAGCATAATCTGCCCATATGTCTGTTACAGAACTTAAACGACATATCTCTTCTAATCTTCATCTTTTAGCTATATAACTCTTCACCATTTGCGAAGGCGCAGTTTCCTTCTTTAGTAGCATAATTGGTTTGGGCCATCATTTGATGAAGGATGTTTGTACTCAGGCCTGGCCTTAGGGGCTATAAAGTATTGGGTTTGCTAGGCTATTAAGGAGATCAGATTTTAAATGCACTTAGCCTGTTAATGATAATGAGCCTATTTTTTTTTTTTTTTTTTTTTTTTTTATCATATAGTAATAAAGTCTCTAATTGAGAAATAATAATATAAATATATTTGCAGCAGTAGCATAATGCTGCATATTTGATTGTTAATAGAAATTAAACAAACCTATCGTTATACTCTTTATTCTCTGTTATGCTTTTGTTATGAATAAGTTTATTTAACACCTATCTTACTCTTTTAACTCTTTATCTTCTTGTTTTTGTCTAATCAGAATACCTGTTGAACTTTATATAATATGCAGTACAAATTAGCTAATATTGATCTATGGGTTGGTGAGTTGAAGCGTAAAGTTGTATTATAGAAGAAGATAAGCGATTAATAATCATTACAATACATACCCGCGCTATGTTTGATTGCATAACAATTCAAGGATAGATGAATATAATTAGGCCTTAAATCACACCAGAGGCACTATCAGAGATTTCAACTAGACAAAGACCTTTTGGTGAGTAATTAAATTGTTAAGGATATATGCAATCTATACAATAAAGGCAAAGCTTTCCATTTCCTTGTTTAATTCTAAATATATTTAGAACAATTACTTAGTATATAAGAAGCAAAATCTGAATAGCACTATCAATTTTCAACTTACTTGATCAAACCAATTCCATGGCTCAATTCACTCTTGCAAGTTGTCATCATTATGGTAAGTGGTTGAAAAGGATGACCATAAGGCATGCAAACAGTATTAAACATTGATATCGACGAGAGATATTGATGAAGCAACTAATGTCGAATATTGTTATGAAAATGTAATTTGGAGTTGAAAAGGACGAACATAAGATATTCATTTATCATCGGAAGTCAGTAAAAATGGGAGGCACTTATAGAACATATGAATCGCTAAAGAAATATGTAAACTGTTATAACGAAGAAAGATTGAAAGGTAAAAATTTTATTCAATTCTAGCCATATTAGAACAGTTTCTAATGACAAGAAACACTTTAAAATAATTATAATCCTGCTAATACTTACCTAATTCTAATATAGGCACACAAACTCTAAAGCAAATTTCTGATGCATGACATTATTGATTTTTGTTTATATGATCAAATTAATTTATAGCTCAATTTGTTCTTGCAAGCTGTCATCATTATGGTAAATGGTTGAAAAAAATGAATATAAGCCATTCATTCATTATTAAAAATCAGCAATGCAAATAGAATTGGATATTACTATCAATGTAGGATTGGTGTTAAAAAGGACGAATATAAGGTGTCTATATATCATTAAAAATCAGTGGAAATGGAAATGTGAAGCACTAAAGAAAATAGCAATCTATATAATGAAAAAGACACATTAGAACACAAAAAAAAAACAAATTTTAAAAAACAATAATAATCCTGCTAATACCTACTCTTACCCTAATGAAACTCCAAATTAATATTTGATCTGATGCACAACATTATCAATTTTTTGCTCACATGATCCTATGGTTCAAATCGTTCTTACAAGCTATTATCGTTATAGTAAATAAGTTGAAAAAGATAAACATAAGCGTTATGAAGAGGTAAATTATGGCTCGAAATAATTTTTTCTGCATAGTAAATCGAGATAGTTTGGAACAAATCCAATATATAGATATATCAGATATGTTAGATATGTTATATCAGTTAGATATTATTTAATAGAAAATTAGTATAACAAAACATGTATATAAAGACAACAAAATCTCCTTTAAATAAGATAACTCTCATAGAGTTTAGAACTGGACTTAAGCCTTCATCTTCAAAATTCGAGTTGAAATATTAGCTCTACAAAGTTTCCCTTTAATAAATATCTGTTATAAATCATCATATAAGTTCTCTTGCCCCTGTGATTTCGTTTTATCCACATTCATTTTTTTCATAAGAATCAGAGAAAGAAAGTATCGATTAGTAACCCAAACCCCCTTTTATAATAAAACAATAACTGATATAATGTTATTGTTACCTCAATTTGATTATCTATTGATACTGCGATTTCCATGATTCACATAACGATCGTTAAAAATCTTACTGATCGAAGTCAAATACTGAACCCTGTTGTGCTTAAGCTTAAAAGAAGAATTGTTTTTAGCTTCCAATTGTAGCATATAAGGAGTCAGTATAAGCATAGTTTAAGGCCATACTTATTCTGATATCTAAATACGCCGCAGCAAGACCCATAAGTTTTGGAACTCATACCAAGTCTTTTCATGCCTTCCACCTCAAGGTTTTAGGGTCTTGAAGCTCTTGTGTGTTAGTTTTAGAGTGTTGAGTTAGGTAGTTGGTTGGTTTTAGCCTTAGAACTAGAGATTGTACCCATCAAGAAAATCTCTACCTGGGTATTAATAAATTACCCAGTTATCTGGATAACTTAGTATAGCCATATAATAAAAATGTCTCTACCTGGGTATTATTAAATTACCTGGTTATCTGGGTAACTTAGTATAGCCATATAATAAAAATGTCTACTTGAGTACAATCGGTATTACAATAACATGTATAGTATAGTTGATTAAAAGTGTATAGTATATAGTATACTACAATAAATATAATACTAAATTTATATATTATATATTTTGTAATAAAACTAATAAAAAAATTATACGTTTAGTATAAAGTAGAATAAAAAATTTATACATTTAGTATAGAGTATTATATCTAAAAAAAATTAGTTGTATTGTGTATTTAGTTGAATTGGCCTTTAATATCCAAAGAAGGTACATGTATATGAACTTGATGTCTCATGTGACCTTTAGAACATGTATCAGAATAGATAATCATAAGTTAGAACTGAGTTAAAAGTGTAATTAATTAAGAATATTAGTAATTCAAAAGTGTAGGTGTGATAATTGATCATAATATACATAAAAGTGGTTAGTAAAATATGAATATAAGTAAAAAACATTGATTTTTTAAATGAATAAATAATAAAATAGTCTTTTGTCACCATGAATAAATATTTAAATTTTAGTAAATTATATTATTTAAATAAAGTAAAAGTAATTTAATTGAATATCCGCATAACTTAAAGTTCAAATGCGAAGCTCTATAACCTAAGCTAGATAATACCTTTTTTTAATTAACCTAAATACTAGTTTGAACCAACTCAATCAAAATTTCAATTATTCATTAATACAAATAAATTGCTTCCGAATTGGTAAAT
>CAJVPY010000105.1:0-35891 GCA_910591965.1 Dentiscutata erythropus | reverse complement strand
AAATTTGATTGGCTGTCAAACCAGTCAGGTGGGGGGAGGGGGGTAGGCTCTATAGTAAATGGAAATCAGGTGATTTCCGGCACCCCCCTAATGACATGCGAAATGGGCAAGTGCAAATTAAGAGCAATATAAATAGCCCCACTCTGATGCAAATTTTTTACAAAAAAAAAAAAAAAATGCTCAACGGTAAAAGCAATGAAACCGGAGCAATATAACATCATATCTGAAAATTGGATTCAAATACAAATTCACAAACCTTTATTAATCAACAAAAGATTCTGGACACCCTATTTGAACCAAAAAGGTTCTTGGAAGCATCCGTCCAAGATCCAGGTACGAAGAAATACAAACTAATATCAAAACAGTGCAAACCCACGATGAAACTTTTAGGGGCAAAACTGCAACTACTTAAAAAGCAAGCAAGTAAAAGGACCAAATAAAAATATGCAAAATGAAGAATCATGGTGAAGTGCCAAGTAAAACTTATGATGAAGCTTTATTATACATCTTTAAAAACGACCTTGAATTGCCCTAATATGGAATTATCGATCTACAAGGAAACAACAATGAAATTAATTTTGGAATAGTAACTTGATTTAAATTCTTAAAAATATAACCATAGAAAGATAAGGAAAATCAACTTATTTGAAATGACAATCTACCACAATTGGAAATCACCTTGATATTATTAGTGAACCTACCAGTAAGACATACGCGAAAAAGGCTTTGGAAGAGGTGCGCTGCCTGTAAACCATCATGTGAAAAAGCAATGTTGGTTAGCCTGCCGATAAGCCGTATGCGAAAAGGGTCTTGTAAAGGAGCTGTGTCTGCCCGTAACTCGTGACGTGAAAATAACTGTTTTTTTTTATTCTAGGATTATTATTATTATTTTGATTATGATTATTATTATTATTATTTGTTTTATTACTATTATTTTTGATTATTATTATTATTTTTGGTACTATAGCTCTGAATGCTGAATTCGGAATATATTTTAAAAAATATATATATATTAACATATCTATAATATATCAAGGCTTAGGAAAATAAATTTAAAATAATTATCTGATTAAAATTCTTTAATAATACTCCAAAGAGTTCCTGGAATCACGCAGGAACAATATTATTGCTGTTGAAAATACTACACCATCGATCAAGATAAAATGGGACAAATCTAAATTAAAATAGGGAAGATTAAAAATTAAAAATCTTGACAAACTATATTAGATGTTGACTTATATAAAAGCACTAAAAAAAATAATGCCACACAACTAAATGAATACTTATCTAAGTTTTAAAATATCCCAAATGAAAAGACTCCATTTTAAGTGATCATGGAAGTGAATAAATGCCAAAGAGGAAATCTACAAAAAGCAAGACCCTAGCTCAATCTAATCTAGGAAAACTTGGTAATTATGCTCTAAAAATAGATCCAAGAATAGTTAAAGGAATAACCTGAAATGTGAGACGCCCCAAAGAGAAATACTAAACTAAAGACCTACATGGAAAGAGCAGACCTCTGCTCAAAAAAAGGCCCAGAAGAAGGTTTGGTAAAGCCATTTTAAAACTAGACCCAAAGAAGGATAGAAAAGGCAAATAATGCCTTAACAACAAGAGAAAGAAACTCTAAAGACTAATTTAGACCCACATGAGAGAAGACCTTAAAAAAACCCGAATAGTGAAGCCCAAGAATAGGTAGAAGCCCAAAAGAAACTACCCGGCAAATGAAGATCAACTACCTACAATAGCTCTGGAAAGAAAAGAGAAATTGGGTTAAAATAAAAGAGCAAAATGGACATAGAAATGCTTTGGTATAGAAGATCAAACGAATCTACGATCTCTATTAGAAGTTGCTATCGAGACTTTGTAAAGACCGACAGAAAAGAAAATTAGCTTGACCAAGCTAAAGGTAACTGGAAAGGAAGAGTTACTTGAAAGTAAATGCCGAAGGACCCCAAGATCGACCAACGAACAACGAAATCAGCAAAAGACTAAACATGGAAGAAGAAAATGGACAAAGAAAAACATTAGCAAAAATGAACTAAAGCTCATACAAAATACCAGAACTAAACAAACAAGAAATTGGCTCCAGATTTACATGCCAAAGACTTGTAAGTAACAGATCTCGGAAGTTGTTGAATTAGGATTCCCTGACCGAAACTCGATGAAGAACAACGTGATCAAGCTCGACTATGAAGCTGAAAAAGAAGTATAAGTGTCATATTGAAATTGTTTGATAAGCAGAATAACATATGGAAAATATGGTAAAATGAATTAAGGAAAGAGAAGAGACAAACCAATGATCTTGAAGTATAAATAGATCAAGTCACTTGCTTGATATCATGGGACCTACCAATGGACGAAGGAAGTGAAGAAGCTTACTCAAGCCCTTGATAAGAGTAAGACCATTAAAATATCCAGAAAATCTAAAAATAAAAATGGAAAGAAGAGTTCTTAGTACTATTATCCGAAAAAGCAAACTATATTCTGGAAATGGAAACTTAACATTTTATTAACATTTTATTAACATTTTTATTAATATTTTTATTAACACTAATTTAATATTTTCTTAACATTAATTATAATATTCTTAAAATTAATTTAATATTTATTATTCTTATTATTATTATTCTTATCTATTATTAATTAATATCTTAATATTATTTTTCAATACATCTAACGATAAGTTCGTAAATATCATTAAAGGATAAAACACTCGAAAAACACTAAAGACACTTAAATTTTATTTACAAACAGAGTATTGGATTAGAATCTCCAATTACACCAACAAATACTCAGCCCAATACTTATATAGACATGCATAATTTTTCAAAAGAAAATTCGAAAGGAAAATTAACACGTGATTGTACTTCTATTTATATCCATAAGGAGTGATATTAAAATTTTTAGTATCATTTGAACTATGGATTAACAGTCATGGCGGAGGGCTACCATTTGCAGAACCCAGGTTCGAGACTAGCTAAGGGAGCTACCTGCTAGGTACCGAGTTCAGTATGGCCCTTAGTTGAAGTATTCGAATGATTGATTTTTTGTTATTATTTTGTTATTATTTTTTTTTTTTATTTGATAAAAAAGAAAAAAAAATAACATAAAAATATACACATAAAAGAGAAAAATAAAAGAAGAAAAAATATAGAAAAACAAATTTATTTTAAATATCAAATTCTACATCTAAATCTATTATATCTATATGCTTCTCCAACTCAGCAACTTGAACTCGCAACTGATTTCTTTCCTGAACCACCCTCCAGTGTTCCTTATCTCTTCGCCAATTTTTCTCTACTGACTCTGCATCCCAAAACCTAATCTCTTCCAACTCCGCTTCCAACACAACGATTTTTCTTCTTAAGGACTTCACCTCATGCAACAACTTAAAAATAAATTAACAACGTTAATATTTCATCTAAAAACAATTATAAAAATTGATGAATATTCATCTTCTGTTCTGATCTTGAACTTTAGTAAAAGCCTCATAGAGAGCCTTATTGCCACTGTATCTGGCACGTTGAACAGCACAAGAAATGTGAACTCAAGGCATTTTTATTTTAATATTATTATTACTATTATTACTATTATTATTGTTATTATTATCTTTATTATTATTATTATTGTTAATATTGTTGTTGTCATTGTTGTCGTTGTTATTGATGGAAGGAGAAAGAAAAGAAAATTTCTTAAGTCAGAAAATTAAGTTATATACGTTTTATTAACTATAATAAACAAAACATGCTTAAAACCTGATTGGTTAGGAATGACGAAACAATAAAATATTAGTTCTTAATATTTTATTAGTATTATTATTTAAAGCAAACGAAAAAGGCAAATTTTTAAAGCAATATTTTGACAGTAGTAAATTTAATAATTTTATTAGATTTAGACATTAGAAATTTTAGTTTTAAAAATTTATTAGACTTAGATATTTGATCATTAAAGTTTAAAATTTTATTAACAAAATTTAGAAATTTTATACAATTTAGAAATTAAACCCCAAAGAATTTATTAAGGAAAAAGAAAGTAAAATAATGTACAAAACAAAGAAAAATAGAAACAACCACCAACTCAAACAAACTAAAACCCTGACTACCCTCCAACATACTTTGCAATGCCAAAATCTCTGCTTCTAAATTATTAATCTCTGTCTCCAAATCTCGCACCCAAACCATCAACTGATTTCTATCTACCCGTAACCTCTCCACCCGAACGTCGTTAAGGAAATTCTGCTGCACCAGCTTAGTCAGATCATATTCTTGAAGCCGCGCTTGCAAGTTAGCAACTTGGTTTCGTAATCTACAAACTATTTTGGATACCAACTGGCTTCGAGGTGTTCTAGGCATCTAAAAATTGACCAAAAAGTCATTAGAAAAAGGACATTTCTTCTACGTATATATACTTGAAAACAAGAAAAGGAAGTAACAGAAAAATATCCACCATGGCCATGCAATCAATCATGTAAGTCATAAAGAAAATCAATCGTCCAAGCACAAAGAAAAGTCAGCTTACCCAGACATGGACGACCAGTGTTTATCCTCGCAAGCATAAAACTCACGAAGCTGAGTACACGGCCCAAAAATATACACACCTTCAACAAAGGAAAAACAGCAGGAAGACAAGCAAGGCAAGAGAAGTTTTAAACAGAAACTAAAACTAGAAAATAAAAAAAGTGATGAGTATTAAACAAGAAAAGTTTTTATGTAAAAGAATAATAGAAAAAAATTGTACCAAAAGGAAGATTTGTATGCAGCAAATTTTTGAGAAACGAATATAGGAAAAACAAGATTATAAATAGAGTTAGAAACAATTGATAAGTTTTCCCATGCCAAAGAAAAATTATTGTATGATGTCAACAAAGAAAATTACAAACAATAATGGTGTAATTACAAATTTAGAAGGAAATAGACAATTTAGGAATATTCAAATCTAATTTTAGTACAAAATCTAGAATAAGTTCGGAGTCCTCACAAATTTTAAAGAAGGAAAAGACAAAGAAGCTATCAAAACACATGTCTGGCTAAAAAGTTTTGCCAAGCATTGCAAAGCAGGATTTTTGCATATAGTTGGCACAAATGGAAAACATATGAAACTTCACCAGATTTGTAAATAGCTACAATACTCTGTAACTATTGTTTGTGAATCACCAGTTACAACAATCATGTATAGTGATAGATGCATATGCAGCATCTCAGTACCAATACTGTAAAGCTTTAGGACTTTGATAATTTAAGTATTGAGAAATTTAATAAGTTAGTTAAAATTTTTTTTTTAGATAGTATAGACGTAAATAAGGTTTTTGGTAGACCAAAAACTTAAGGGAAGGAAAATGTTATGAAACAGGTTTTCATAAATTAGCATAGTGTAGCACATAATTTAGATTTTATATTATTTAGTTTATATTTTTTATATTTATTATCTTGTACTTTATATTAGATAGTTATTATTTATTAGCATTTAACAGAGAGTTAAAGCCACTGTGGCATATAATGTGGCTAAAGTTATATATGGCTCTCAAGTTCCTCAACTATACCTTCAAGTCCCTCAACATGGCCCTCATCTCTCTTAACTCCCTCTACTCCCTCAACACAGTCTTTAACTCCCTCAACACGGCCTTCTACTCTCTCAAGTACATTCCTCAACTCCCTCAAGTACAATGTCATATTACTCTCAATTTCCTCTTTTATTTTGTAAAAGGTATATAAAGGAAGCCTTAATCCCTTCTTGTAAAAACAGATCTTATACAGATTTATACAGATTTAGATAGCTCTTAGATAGATCTTAATTACCTCTCTCATGTAGAATTAGTCTTGTAATTCTCTTTTGTAATGTATAACTCTCTTTAGAATCTCTAAAGGAGGTTATCCTCTTGTCCTATAAAAATAAAGGTTTAAAATACACTATCCTAATACCAAACTGCTTATCTTCTGCTGTGGATACTTAATTGTACTGCATATCCACCCCGTGTATATTCCAATAGCAGAATCCCTACACCAGGTGACCTTGTTACTGTGCTATGTGGTTACAAAGAAGGCCATAGCATTGTAACAATATTTGTATTTATTTATATAGTTTTTGTCTTTGACAAGGAACAAAAAATAATTAGAAATAAATAAATGCTTTCATTTGAATGAAAATAGATCTTACTAAAGAATCAAAATTTAGATTAATTTTTAAATCAAATTTTTCGTCTTTGACAAAAAACGAAAAATAATTAAAAATGAATAAATACCTTCGTTTGAGTAAAAATAGTTCTTACCAAAGGATAGGAATTGAAATAGATTAATTTTTTAAAACTGAATTTGTATCAAAAAATAATTAAAAATAAACAAATAAACAAAAATGAATCTTGCCAAAGGAATTGAAGTTTTATCTAATCTTTTAAAAATTAATTTTCATCGAAAAATAGTTAGAAATATCATTTGAATGAAATTTCATCAAAAAATAATTAGATCTTGCCAAAGAATAGGAATTGAAATTTTACATGATTTTTTTAAAAACAAATTTTCATCTAAAAACAACAAAAAAAGAAAATTGTATAAGTTCAAACTAAAAATAAGAAAAAAAAATCAACCAATAAAACTACTTATCCTACAAGACCTGTTACTAAACCTATTACTCACCTATGAAAGAAAGTTAGTATTAGTTCAAAGAAAGAAAAAATGTAAAACAAAAAAAAAAAAAGAAAAAACAACCTAACCTACAAGTTCTCGGTTCTAATCACAACCTAGTTTTTCAACAAAGTAAACCCACAAAGAAAGCTTTGTACCGAAGCAAAAAAGACAACATGAAACAAATCAAAGCAGTTTTAGATAAAAAAATTCGTGCTTGTATTGCTAATCTATTTACTAAAGAAAAAAAAAATATATCTTATTAGCAAAGATTGCAATCTATATATTGTAAAACAGTTTTTCTTAATTTTTAGCACAACGTTACTAATGTAACAACTCTTCAAAGATGCATTTCACTAAAAGTTCTCGCTTGTGCACATCTAACAAGCCATTTTTCATGTTAAAATCTTGAAAACTCCAAAAGAATCATGTGAAAGAAGACAAAATAGTTGTACATCTTTAAAGGGGTTGTACATTACTGGGTGCTGTTAGTTTTTCATATATTTTATACTGTTCGATTCTGAAAACTTGTTTGCTTTAAAGAATATTATTTGTTATAACTAAGTCTTTGGGAAAAATTTTAAAAATGTGATTTCATCGATTTGTGTAATTTATGAAAATCATATGATAAAAAATCAAATATGATATCTCGATCGACTGATACGTACTGTACGTACATATAATTTTTGTACTCAATTTTGGAAAAATTTCCTATTTTATAGATGAAGAAATTGTAAAAACTTTTAAATAAATTAAGACTTTATTAAAAGTATCATAAAATTGTTATAAATATCGAGAATTTTCTGTAAAGAAATTCTTAAATTCCTGATAAACATATATAACAGATAAGCACAGTATACACTTACGTATGAATTGCAAATTTTAGTTTGTCAAAAGTACAAGCAAATGTCATTCAATATATTTTGGGGGAGAATTTACCTAATGCTGTAGATTTGTACTGAAATTATAAAATGTATATATTAGCAATTTCATACGTATTTTATATATATATATTTAAATAGGGAATTGCTATTTCCACCTCTATTTTTGCAAATGCCCCCTTTAAATTTTAAAAAAGTGCTTCAGAAGAGGTATTGTTATTAAGAAAACCTCCTTTTGATCTTAATAAAAGTTGTTCATCAGGCCTTTCTGGTTCTAATAGTAGTAAAATTATTAAAATCAGACCGATAGTTTTTTTTAAAGTAAATAAAAGTTACCTAACTTTGGATATATATATCTTAAAAACTACTAGTCTGAATATAATGATTTTACTACTATTAGAACCAGAAAGACTTGATAAACAACTTTTATTAAGATTAAAAGAGGATTTACTTAATAAAAATATCTATTTTGAAGCACTTTTTGATATCTGGGGGTGGTATTAGCAAAAATGGGGTAGAAATAGCAATTTCTTAAAATATTGTACAGTAAATACCAATTATCCTAAAGTCGATACAGCATAGTAAGCTCTCTTAAAGAAAAAAAATTTTTACTAAAGAATAGATATCATCTGAGTTATCAGAAAGTTTTAGAATATGAACAGTAAATAAATATACCTAGTGATATATAGTCTATCTATTGGGTGACCTATATTGAAACCTTTTTAGTTAGTCCACCCATTAGGTGGCCCAGATGGTGAGCAGGTCCAAACACTAATTTGATATACATCAACTTTATTTTACAGTAATAATTATTACTAAACAAGAAAAATGAATATTATATAGTTGCTACTATGAAAAGCCATCAACTTTTAACTATAAAATTTTTAAAGTTTTATAATTTTTTTAAAATAAAATAAACTAAAAAAAATTTTTTATACATTTAATAGCTCTTTGAAAAAAGGTTTAGTATCTTTTATTTTAAGATATTTATATCAATTTAAAGTTATATATAAAAAAGCATAACAAAATTTAAATTTATTAACAAAATTTTAAAATTTATTAATAAAATTTAAATTTATATTAACTTTTTCTGCGTTAATCATGTTATACTGCAGCTAAAAAATTGGTGTCTATATATAAAATTTGTTGGCTTTAGGTGGTACCCACTGTATGAATGCTATAATAAACAGTACCTAATATAGCTTGTTATATGCCAGCAAGACCTATCCTTATGCCAAAAAAGTAAACTCAATTTTATTACATAGTAGTGATTTGAACCAAGAAAAAAATCCGGTTCTGGTTAGTGGTTATCCAATCAGAAATGTGACAACTAAGAGTATATATAATATTGGTTTTCTAGCGATAGATAGTCACTTGTAAAGTTCCGAAACTTTTGCTGAAAGATGCCACGCCATAGTAAAAACAATACAGCACTTTCATTCTTCACGTATGCTGAAGGCAAGGCATTAAACTATGGTACAAAAAGGGTACGAACATGATTTAAATTAACCATTATTTTCGACTTTTATAATTTTATACATCTTTTCTTTAGCAACGGTTAGGCCGAGATTCGATGCGAGAATTTGATGCATGTTTTCTTTGTCTTCAAAGGGCCCGGGATCCTATATGTTGTGAACAGGGTCATCTATATTGTAAAGAGTGCATACTAGAAAATCTTTTAGCTCAAAAGAAAGAAATCCGACGCCAACAAAATTTATTGGAAGCAAGAGCAAAGGATGAACTTGAAGAATCTAAAAGGAAAGAGCAAATGGCTAAAGAGGCAGTAATCCATGATTTTGAGAGGCAACAAGTTCGAATTGCACCATCCGGATCCGGATCAAAAATGGAGGATTCAACGAAAGCATCAACAGATGATTCAACAAAAATAACAGATAATTCTACGAAAACAATTGATAATGGGAAATCACCAGACTCTACAAAAAGTATTAAAGCCATAGAGAGTGGCGAAACATTGCAAGGTAAATTTATTATCCGAATAAACCATTATATCTGTTTTCCTATTATATCATTCCTTCCTTAAACTTTTAGATAACTAAAAGAGTTTATAATTATAGCCGGAAAAAAGCGTGAATTTCGTCTTGATGAGGAGGAAGTTGAAGCAATAGCTATACGTGAACAACAAGAAGCAATGAAAAGATTAGAGGAGGAACAGGTATTTAGATTAATCATGATTTATACTTGTTTTAACACAATTATTTAGTATTACTTTATATAATAGGTGGCAGCATCTAAACCAAAATTGCCTAACTTCTGGTTGGTAAGTATATTCTCTTAAATTTACATTTCTATGCCTTAAAATTAATACTTGTATTATATTTCTAGCCGTCGCTTACTCCATCTGCGGATCCTGATAAAATAAAATCCGTGAAACTGCAGACAATGTGTACCGCTTCTGATCCTGAACATCCATTTGGGTATATATACATATGTATATTATTATTATCTTTTTTTTCTATTTCTAATACCTCTTAATATTGTATAGAGTGAAAAATTTCATACCGACAAAGTTTACTGAAGATATAGACCCCAATACTAAAAAAACTAGTTTTGTTTGTCCTTCATGTCGTAAAACCTTAACAAACTCAGTCAAGATTTGTTGTACGTATTAATTCATTTTATTAATCGATTCACGTCATCTTTACTATCTTTGACTCTAACCATATTTAAACTTGTTCCAAGTAATGAAACGTTGTGGACATGTAATTTGTAAGGTTTGTGTTGAAAAATTTGTTAAAAATTCCAAGCAATGTTTTGTTTGTGGTGAAAAATGTCGAAGCAAAGATGTTGCAGATATGTCGGGTGAAGGTAGTAAAATATTCGTTAAATTCTGTAAAAATCATTTGGCAAACTTAAATTTTTGGTATTCATAATTTGTTATATATATCAGGTACTGGATTCGCGAGTGGTGGTGGTCCAGTGATGGCAGAACGTTTCGATGTTGCATTTCAATAAAATTACCATCGATTTCTATTATATTCTAAATGTACTGTGTTATGGATAATCTTACAATAAATTTGACATCGATACGTATGAAACAGATATTTTTGATTTAAAGTTTTGTGTCATTATAAAATTGGGAAATTTTGTGAACACGCATCTGTAATTTATATTGATTTATGTCTAGTCTAGTATGTCTAGCTTAGTCAGCCTGGTCAATCTAGTCGCTGCAAATATTTTATTTGTATTTTTAAATTTAAAAACTATAAAAACATTTTTTAAAAGGTTAATTGAAAAGCATCAATAACTTGTTGTTGTTGGTAAGGCGCAGACATTAGAATATCAACTATACCTATATAACATACATGTGGTGACGTATATACGTTTTACCTAAATTTTATATGGCTTTGGTCTTAGATCAATGGATCCTCCCTAACGTGACCGTACATCTAATCCTAACAGCTACTATGCATTTTGGTCTTCCAAATGTCAGCATATATAGTTGTTGGGTCTCAACAGATTTATAATAAAATATGTATTGATACTCAGTTAGAAGATCCTTGGTTATCACAAGAAGAGTTGAGATCGATTGTAGACCAAGCTGTAGAATCTGTTAGTAGTTTATGCCCATTTGGCTCAGAGCGTCAATCAGAAGTTATTTCTCAAATCACGGGAGGATCGGCTAGTCAAAATAACTCATATTCTATTTGATGAGCGGTCATATAGTACAGGCATTACACAAATTAGAAAAGCCCGATATAGGCAAACTTTATTCATTTTCTTTTCGCTATGGTGCGTGGCATAGGTGCGAAGCATTTAACAATTACATATTTAATGTCACCCCAGGACAAACCCATAATTAGGAATGTAAAATTACTGTAATTTTGTGTAGTTTTACGTAATTTTGAGTAAAGTTCATAAATTAGTTTTTCATGTAATTTGTAATTTTGAACACATGATATTAGTTTCTGAGATCAAATTTTCGGTGATTGAGGAGTTACAATTCGGATCATATATTTAAATCAAATGATGCATAATGTTAGCCGAACTTTTGTAAAGCTGGTATTGTAACACAGCCCTACCTGTAATAGAGGATAGTGAAAAAGTTTTAACTGAGAAAAGAAAAATGCTGACTTTGACCGTTACCAATGGTAGCGGTTTTTTGGCAAGAAAAAATTTTTGATCAAACACAATTATGTATGAACAAATAAAATTACACGATATATAAAATTATAAAGCCTAATTAATACTGGTAGACAGATAAGATACTTTTATTATTTTTTCAATGATATGCAGAAAATCAAATATGAAATTTTATCATACATTGCAAAGTTGTTAATGTATATGTTGTGCCTCAAACTAACGCTTGCCTCAGATCACATTTGATGCACCTCAGGTGTAGATTGTTAGATGAGGTGCGTAACCTATCGATCAGTCATTACTCAGAAAAAAAATATATGTATAGAATAAAATGTATTATTGAAGTTGAGCGTGCCGAGAAGACTTAAACAGGAAGAGTATGTAGAGAAAATTTAGGAAAAAAAAAACAAACCCATACGTATAGAAAAAAAAGTGCATATTAATTGGAAATAGAATGTGCCACGAAAATTTGGGAAAAGAAATTTAAAGAAAAGAATAGAGGTGCTAGATGCTACCAATAAGAAAAACGCCAAAGAGATTTAAGAAAGCAAGAATAAAAAAAGCATCCAAGTCAAAAGCTTTTTATTCAATTTATTTTGCTCTCTTACTTTTGTCAGATTGAGTTAAGATGATAGATCAATACGTAGTTTACGCACCTCACCTGACGATCTGAATCGGAGGTGCGTCAGCTGTGATCTGAGGCAAGCGTTAGTCTGAGGCACAACATATATATGTTGGTTTGATTGTTGATAGATGGTAAAGTTAGTTTAGAGCGTTTAGTTTTTGGTGTAATATTACGAGCTATTTTCCATTGATGTTGAAAGAGGTTTTGTTTAGATTATATAACCAGTTTAAAAGGTTCTTGAAGAAATTGATAAGAAATAATTTGGTTTGTTTGTTAAGCATTATAATATATTGGTTTGGAGTATGCTCTAAGGATTGCAGGAAGAAGAAAATTGAATTGTATATTAGAAGAGTTTATTGTAAAGAGTAAGAGAGAGTTAAAGAGTGAAGTAGCAGGGATATTTATTTGAAGTTGATGAAGTGTATTATTAGTTATATTGATGAGTGATTGTTGAATATTTTTAGTATTTTTAGAGTATAAAAGTATGTGAAGAGTATCTTCAGTTGAAGAGTATTTGCAGTATTGATTTGTTGTATATAAATTTGGATAGCAGATATTAAGATTTTGCATTGTTGGAAGATTGTTTGTCAGAATTTTGATATAAAAAGAGTATTTGGAGAAATCATATTCCAGAGAATTAAGTATTTTAAAAGTTATGTTCCAGTTTATATCTGGTGTGTAGTTATCAAAGAATTTAAGAGATGACTATGAAATAAGTTCTTGGATAGTAGTAATACTTTTGATAAAGAAGCATATTTTGAAGATTATAATGTAATTATTTCAGAAAAAGTAAATAGGTAGGTTGAAGTATGTATAGGAGATTTTAAGAATAGGTTTGTTTAAGCCTTGTTTGGCTAATAAATCAGCCTAATTGTGAATAGAGCTATATGAATATGATTTTATTTTGATAGGGATAATGGAAATATTTTTAGTTAGTCTAATAGAATTTATAATTGTAATTATATCCTAGTTTTTGTTTTGAATAAGTTTGGAAGAAGAGAGGTTAAGCAGGTTATTGATTGTTGATATATTATCAATAAAAATAGTAATTTTAGTATTAATTGGTAGGACAAGAAGAAGAGGGATGACTGCAAATAATTCAGAATAAGAAGAGTCTGGGGAGAAATAAATTGCTACATTGAATTTAATAGACAGATTATTTTCACAAATCTAGCCAATACTAGATTGTATATTTGAAGTTTAGAGATTTTTAATAGAGACATCAGTATAGAATAAGAAACTAGTTGTATTTAAAGTTAAAATTTTGTTGTGTATTTGAATTAGCTAGTTTTGGTAAAGAGAAGTTTTGATTATATGATATATTAAGTATATTTCACAAGAAGGGATATGAATATAAGGTTGTTGTAGAAAAGAGATTGGAGATAAGTTTGAGTTAGGAGTAATATCCAGTATAGCAGTTAATTCTTTGTAATCTATTTGTAAGTAGGGCTTATTAAACTTGGCTTGTTTATATAGAAGATTTATAAGTTTAAAATTAGATAAACAGTTTGAAATCACTACTAAATTTGTTTGTCTAGTAGGTGTTTCATCAGTTTGGTTTATTTTATAAGAAAGTGTATATTGTGAATTAGAGTATCAGAGAAAGATTCTATTTTGGTTAATAAAAAAGAGTTGAAAGAGAAAGTTTGTATTTGGGAAGAGTATAAGATTAGTTGTGCTAATAAAATATTTTGTTGGGAGTAGTTCAAGGTGTGGCCATATAGATTAAAGAGAGTTGTTTTGTGTCATTTGCAGAAGTTGGGTAAACCAAGCAGGTTGATAGCCTCTAGTTGCTTTGTTTGTTCAAAGGTAGATATTATTTCAAGGAAGAAGAGATTTGTTATTTGCAGTTGTAATTTGTTCTATAAATAGAATTTTGTTGTTTTTAAGGCTATTTATTGTGAGATTGTTAGAAGTTTTGGGGAGTATATCATAAATTAGATGTGAATGTTCTGGAATAAAAGAGGAATATATTGCAATTTGAGAAGAAGAAGAAGAGATTGTTATATTGTTTTTGGCTAGTTGTATAAGATGAAAGAGAAGAGTATAATTGTGTGTTTTTCGATGATATAGAAGAAGTGTTTTCTTGTTAAGGTTTGAATACTATATTTAGATAGCCAGGATTTAATTCAAGAAATACTAATGTCATGGAGAAGTGTAGAGTTGTTAAAGGTACACTCGATGTTGAAAGCACTAACTTTTTGAATTATATTAGAAAGAGTTGGTAAATTAAAAGTAAGAGGGTTTGTCAGTAAGATATTGTTAGTGTTTTTAGCTAGTAAGAGCATTTTTTTTGTTTGTATAGAAAACAGATAAGATCAGAAGTGGCTGATACTTTGAGGACCACCCCAACCTGGTTACCCAAGTTTTTAACGTCTTATCCTCAGATTTTAGATCTATAGAAGGAAGTTGTTTGTGTTTTATTACTAATGAATATTTATAGTTGGTAATTTGTTAAGTTTGTGTTTATATTTATATACTATAGTTGTAGATCTTATAAAGTTATTGTTTATAAAGTACATATGTAATTGCATAGTTGAGTATTTAGTCCTACTCTAAATACAAGTGTTTTTGCCCTTATATGGATTTATCTTGTATTTACACCGCCTATCATATACCAGTTTGTATTCCTTTAAAGCCGAAACTAAGTAGTCCTAGCTATGAATACCATATTCAGGACTTTCCAAGCAGACTTCCATCATCCGATAATCATCCCCATATGCATCGATCTGTTGGACTTATTATGGGTTTGCATCGCATTTAACTGGCTAGCATTCCTTGTACTTCCCTGGTCTACAGGGTTGTACAATACCCCAAATCTTCCAGGTCCCAGTTTATTGCCAATCTTTGGTACGCCAATGGGTTACAGGCATTTTTCCCCGATGCGGACAATAGTAACTGTAACACAAGATTAAATTCGAAAATTGTTATCTGTAGAATTCAAACTCTCAACCTGCTACTTGGTGGGGTGACAACTAGACCACTTCACTAAGCCGCCACACCCTAATATTACTATTTTTAACTACAGTATTTTAAAAAAAGCTATAATATATACTGTATTATATTTTGTATTTTTTTTTTTTTTTTTTAAGTAATTCTGTCTTTATTTACTTGATTGAACTGCCAAATAACACTGTGATACATCAAAATAGACTAACATTCATGACTAATAAAAACTTACCAAGTCTAAGCCCAATGCGACTAGCTATAACAACTGTTAGTCTTTTCTAAAATTCAAAACTTTCTTCGAATTTTGTAATGACAAAGCTACCTCTCAAGAGTTATAACAGGTTGTTGTATACTATATTAGAATCTTTTCTTTCTCTTTTAATTCTTCTTTTTTCTCAAGGAGTACAAGATAAAAAAGACGAAATTTAAAAAGTAAACAGAGTAAAAACAACCAACAAAAACTCAAATAAAAAAAAGTAAAAAAAAAATACATATTTTGAAAAAGAAAAAACAAAAAAGAAGAAAAATTTCAACAAAATAATATAGCCATATCATGGCTGAAAAATTATATAATACTCTTAAATTTAGCTTTACTTTAGATTTAGTTTGTATTATATGTGTTTTCGGGGTAGAGTTAGCCTTGCAAGAATTATTATAAAAGTTCTTCAAATAGTTAATATCAGTCTTTGTTCTACATAACATAGTTTGATTCTTTGATCACCTGTTCTAATTCATATCTTAAACCAGATGCTGCTGCTATCCAAGAACCTATATCTCAAGTTACCTGCTATTATAATTAGAGTTCCCAGGTCACTGAATTTGTAATTTCTTGTGACTCCTGTTTTTAATTCAAAATTGGTAAACAATGCAAATCTTTTGAAGAGAGTATACTAATTTTTCCATTTTTTGTTTAGTAAAAATTCTCTAAAAAAATCTAAATCAAGCGAGAATTTAAAAGAGAGTTTTTGGTTGTGGGTTTTCAAAATTTCTAAAAGAGAGTGTTAAAAAAACTTGTTTTGTTGTTCTCTACTGTTTTGCTATAAGTAATTTTGTCAATAGAAAAACTTTGTTATTTTACCAAAATTCCATATACAAGAATGTTACCTCTTGTCAGTTATAATACTTTCAGCTTGTATGTTGAATATATAGAGGAGTCTCCAACACAAACAAAAGGTTGATCTTTACAAAAACCATACTCTATATTATTCTACTGCACCTTGGGTATAGACAATGCTCTAACAAAACTGTTTTTCTTTAGCAGAAAAATTAGTTCAAGTGATCATTGGGGAGAGTTGTTGTATATATTATATTTTGTATTATTTTAGAGTGCTATATATATTTCAAGTAATTTAAAAATTAAACTATTAAAGTCGTATCTCATTATAGTCACTCTCATTATAGTCACAAACTCAATATAAACATGTTTTTTTATTTACTAAATAAATTTATATTGATTTACTCTTTATATAGTTACAATCACTTTATAGTCACTATTATATTTTTTTTAAAACTGAAGTAAAAAAACATATTAAATTTACCTCGATAAAGTTATGAAAAAATATATGCAATATACTGTATAACCATAATTTTGTATTTTACAATCGAATATGTAAAATTAATATCTAAATTTAAATTTTTTAGATTTAATTACTGTATAGTCAAACCTCTATAAGTGCACTGTGTACAGACCAGCTTCAATCATGTATTTAGAAAGGTTTATATTTAGAGAAAGCCAATCAAATTGCAGCTTTTAATGTTTGATCTGCAGGCTTGTATAACACAACTTGAATACTGAATTCTAATTGGCTACGTATATTTAGGGAGGTTAGTATGATATAGAAAATCTTTTGAGTAATTTGCAGAATATAGAACATGTATTTAGCACTAATAATTTCTTACAGCCAGGCCAGGGACGTGCATTTAGAGAGGTTTTGCATTTATGGAGGTTGCATTTATAGAGGTTTGACTGTATAAGAATATGTATAGATGTTCAATTGATTAAATAATGATCATAATATCAATTTAAATTTTTTTATTGCAATAGTAACAGAATCAACTTATATTGTTATTTTAGTAATGAAGCAAGCTTTTTTCTATTAATAGTACAGTATAGAATAGCGGTATTCATTATCTATAATATATTAAGGAACTAAGGGCTGATAAACTATATGAGATAAACAAAAAGATAAACATATGAGATAAACATATATTCTGATTGGCTAAAAAAATAAAAGTGAAGATATTTACTATTGTCTTTAGAAAAAGTTTTTTCTTTACTAAGTAAACCTTTTTTCAACCTTAAGTAAAGTTGTAAAGGAGTATTTTGCAATCAGAATGGTGGCTAAAATATTAAAATCAATCATTTAGTCTTCGCGACTATATGTTTTCTTCTTTATATAAATAAAGAAGGAAATATATAGTTGCAAAGACTAAAATGCTTATATCTTGCAATCCACTGGGCCAATTTTAACGTTTTAGCCACTATTTTGATTGCAAAATACTCCTCTACAACTTTACTTAAGCATTAAAAAGGTTTACTTAGTAAAGAAAAAAAACTTTTTTTTTGGAAAACTCCAGATTCCAAAAAAGACCTGGAGTTTTTCAAGAAAAAGTTTTTCTTTACTAAGTAAATCTTTTTCAACACTTAAGTAAAGTTGTAGAGGAGTGTCTTGCGATCATAATGGTAGCTAAACCGTTAAAATCAGCCTAGTGAATCGCAAGGTATAAGCATTTTAGTCTTCACAACTATATATTTTCTTCTTTATTTATATAGTACTGGACAGCAAGAAACATCTAATTTTTTTTAAAAGTGCCAAATTTTGAGATTTATACTTAAACCTGATTGGCTATTTTTTGTGTACCAAGTCTCTGATTGGTTAAAAATCTATGAAAACAATTTTTTTTATATATTAAATACCAAATTTTTAATTATATATAAACTTTAGGCTCTAATAACTTTTTAAATTTATAATAAAAATAAAAATCTGTCTTACAAAATTGTAGCTTAGACTAAAAGCAATAAATCTGTAAGACAGATTTTTTTTAAAATTATTTGTTCATAAGTTATAAGCATTTTTATATTTATATATAAAAAGTGGATGTTTCTTGCTGTCCGGTAAGAAAACATATAGTTGTGAAAACTAAAATGCTTATATCTCGCGATCCATTAAACTGATTTTAACATTTTAGCTACCATTATGATCGCAAGACACTCCTCTACAAATTTACTTAAATATTGAAAAAAAGGTTTACTTAGTAAAGAAAAAACTTTTTCTAAAGACAATAATAAATATCTTCACTTTTATTTTTTTAGCCAATCAGAATATATGTTTATTTCATATGTTTATCTTTTGGTTTATTTCATATGGTTTATCACCCCTTAGTTCCTTAATATATTATAGATAGAGACCTGTTATTGCCAGCATAGCAGAAGTTCATTTTGATTGGCTAAAATAAGAGTAATTTTGATTGGCAACAATCTTTTTTTTTATACAGACAATTGTAATTTTTAAAGTACTTTTATAAGTAATATGAAAAAAATTTTTTTGTAATATATAACATAGCAACCAACTTGAGTCGTTGATATTTTATCTTTGGCTTTATTGTTTTTTAACTTGGAATGTAGTAGGATATAGCAGTTTCAAAAACTAGATAAGAAGTGAAGGTTTTTGAAGAGTCAGAAGGTGTTTTGGCAATCTAAGCAATTAGTAAAATACTATGTATTTTTGGAACTAATATTCCAAACTCTTTTTTTTATTATTATATTTAGGCTATGAGAGTTCATAAATACAAAGTTTTATATAGCAGTGTTTAGAAATGTTCATGTAAGTTAGATTGTGTCGCAAAACTTAAAGTATTTGTTGTTAAATAAATAATATACTTATTGCAAATGAATATATTTTAAACATTGTGAAATATGAATTAGTTATTATAAATCAAAAATTAATAATTGTAAGACTACAATACATGCCTTTAAAAAGTATTTGACCAGTCTTTTAAAAGTATTGTGAGTAATAAAATTTCATCTGGGGTATAGCCGATACTTTATTCGGGAATGATCTATATTTTTTCTGGGATATTTTAACAACCAATCAAAATAAACTTCTGCTATGCTGTTATTGCCACCCCCACTTTTGTTAATACACCCACTTCCGGCCTTCAGACCAATAATTATATAACACAAGCAACATGTAGACCATGTAACCACCATACTAATATAGGCCAATCAAGTTTAAAAAAAGACCTGATTCAGGTTTTTTGAACCAAATTCTGATTTAAAAGTAATCTGATTTGGGTTCTTTAAACCAAATTCTGATTTAAAGTAACCCGATTTGGGTTCTTTGAACCAAATTCTGGTTTAAAAGTAATTGATTCAGGTTCTTTGAACCAACTTCTGGTTCAAAAGTGACCCGATTTGAGTTCTTTGAACCAAATTCTGGTTTAAAAGTAACCTGACTTTGGGTTCTTTGAAACAAATTCTGGTTTAAAAGTAACCGAATTGGTTTAAAAGTACCCGATTCGGGTTCTTTGAACCAACTTCTGGTTCAAAGGTAACCCAATTCAGGTTCTTTGAACCAAATTCTGGTTTAAAAATAACCCGATTCGGGTTCTTTGAACCAAATTCTGCGATTTGGTTCTTTGAACCAACTTCTGGTTTAAAAGTAACCGATTCTGGTTCTTTGAACCAACTTCTGGTTTAAAAGTGACCCAATTCAAATTCTTTGAACCAACTTCTGGTTTAAAAGTGGCCCGATTTGGGTTCTTTAAACTAATTTTTGGTTCAAAGTTATCTGATACAGATCTCATATTAGGTTTCTTTGGACTAATCTAATGCTAAAATTTGATTGGCACATATTGGTGAGGTGGTTATGTGATCTAAATTTTGTGTAATCTACAGGTGAAAAAGGTACCTCTATATAATTACATTATATAAAATAATAAATAAGTATGATTATAAAGAGGTTAAAAAAATTTTAAAAAAAAATTTATATAAACGCAGACAAAAACTTTTTTCTTTACTAAGTAAACCTCTTTTTGACTTCTAATAAAAGTTGTAGAGAAGTATCTTACGATCAAAATGGCGATTAAAACGTTAAAATCGGCCTAGTGGATCACAAGATATAAATAATTTAGTCTTTACAACTATATATTTCTTCTTTATATACTGTAAATAAAGAAGAAAACATATAGTCACAAAGACTAAATTACTTATATCTCGCGATCCACTAGACCGATTTTAACATTTTAACCGCCATTTTGATCGTAAAACACTCCTCTACAACTTTTATTAGAAGTTGAAAAGAGGTTTACTTAGTAAAGAAAAGGTTATTCTTTAAGAAACTTCAGATTCTAAAGACAATAGTAAATATCATCACTTTTTACTATGTTTTGTTTTTGGTTTTTAGGCAGACTATGAATTAATAATTTTGACTTTATATATAACATCTATCTATATTTGTGATTATAAAGAGGTATTTTTATTATCAAATTTATTTAAAATTTTTCAAAAAAAGATAATAGTGATTATAAAGCAATTATGCCTATATAGAGATATTTTAAATATAAAAAAATTGGTAATATATTTTAGTGTGATTATATAGAAGGTGTGATTATAGAAGAGGTGATTATATAGAGGTATAACTATATAATATGGTCTTTTTGATGACAATAATAACAAGTCAGTTTTTGGTGATGTGGGTAGTAAAGTTACAGGTTCTACAAAATTGATTATTTCTTCGATGAGAAGTAAATGTAGTTCAACTTTCTTCCTTTTGTTCTTCGGTGGTAAAAGCATAGGCTTTATGAGGAGTTAAATATTCCTCTTCATATAGGTCAAATTCTTCAGGGGTGGTACATGTAGGTTGCTTTTTGGTAAGTTTAGCTTGTTTGTAAGATGTATCTAATATAATCTTTTTACCTTTCCAGTAAATGGTATACTGGCATGTTTTCCAATTATAGTTGGTCTCAACTTTCTTAGACCAATCATTACCAAGTAATAACGAATATGAAGTAGCAGGTACAACTTCAACATCAAGAGAGATTAGTTTTTCTTGTATGCGGATAAGTAATTTTCGAATAATTCCAAGGGGTCTGGATGTAGTTTCTGTAGTAGCGACAATAAGACTCATGGATGGTTCTTCTATTTTAAATCCTAAATCTTTAACAGTTTGGTGTGAAATCATGCTAACAGCAGTGTCAACAATAGCAGGTAAAGTTTGGTCCTGAATATTAACATAACATTTCATAGGAGTTATATAATTTGTTGGTTTAGGTAGAGTATTTTCCCGGTTTAAAGTCAGTAATATGTGCAGTTAGAGCAGTTCGGATAGAGTAATTGTCCAATAAATCTTTCCATGTTCGAGTGGTTTTAGGTTTGGTTTCAGCCATGTTCATATTTCGGTAATAAGAAGAAGGAGAACAGTTTGATCTTGGTCCCCATCTCTCTTGACTTCTTTCTCTGGATCTACTCCTATTTCTTTGAGAATAGTAATTTCTATCTCTGCTTTGACTTCGACTTCTATCATTTCTATAACTTCGATTATCTCGTTCCCTATAATGTGAAGATTGGGAGTTTTGATCTTGATAATAGTTCTTATTTTCTCTATTTTTTTGGTCATCACTTTTCTTTTTGTAATAGTTAGCAATATAATAACCAGGGTTTTCACAATAAAAACATCGAGCTTTACTTTTGTTGGGAGTAGGTTTGCGTTCGGCAGTATAAGCAGGTTTCTGGGGTTGTTGCACTTGTTGTTGTTGGGCTAAATTAATACTCAACTTAGCAATTTGGTCAGTAAGCTGGGTAATGGCATCTTTAGTGTCAGTGTTAGTAGTTATAAATTTTCCTGTTTCTTAGAGTCTTGCTGTTTCAATAGCAGCTTCTAAATCAGCAGGAGCAGAGGCTTGTACAGGCATGGCAAATTCAGGTCTTAATCCTTTAACAAATTGTTGGAGTATAAAAGTTTCAGGTAGTTCTTCAATTCTGTCCTTAAGGCGTTTAAACTTGGCAATATAAGTATCAACAGTACTACTGCCTTGTTTAAGTTCAAAGAGTTGTTGTTGCCATTTAGCTTTCTGCCTAGTAGTATTAAATTTTTCTTTGAATAAAGTTTTAAAACTAGTTTCTACTCCTTCTTCATCCCAATAAGATCAGAGTTGGTTGTCATTTTTGGTTTTCACTCATTCTTCAGCAATTCCTTTCATATAGGCTTTGGCCAATTCAAGTTGTCTATCTTTACTCCAATGGTTTGCTTTAGCAGCTCGGTCAAATTCTTCAAGCCATTCAATAGGGTCTTGATTTCCATCACCTTTAAAAGCTTCAATTTTAATGAGATTCTTTTCACCTTTTCTACCTTTATTTAAAGCTTTAGCAAGTTCACTAATTGCTTTTGCAGCAGCAACCATAGGTTCAACTTATTCTTCAGTATCACTCATTGTGTTTCCTTGGTTTAAATTATCTTCCTCAGAAAATAATTGATCGAGACAAGAATATAATTCTGTAGTATCAACAGGTAATTCAGAACCTTTAGAAGTGGAGGGAGTTTTAGTTAATAAAATAGAAAATTCCTCTTCTAGAGATGTTTCAAAGAAACTTGTAATTAATTTGGGTTGGAAGTTGTTTCCTTAATAGATGGGTATATTGGAGTATAAGGGGTACTATCTTCTTCAACAGTGTGTTCTTCAATTGGTAGGTATAATGAGAGATACGAGGTGTAACTTCATTCTACTTGAGGATTATGCCAAGGGTCTTCAATAGCAGTATTTGTAGGTAAAGTATTATTAATATTCTCTAAGATATTAAGATGAGTGGTGGATGAATTATGGGGTTGGGGTAATACTAATTCACTAATAGCACTATTATCTATATTAGAAACAATAGTAATAGGACTTGGGGTAGGGGTATAAAAAGTAGAGCTAGTTAAATCTTCTAGGTTAACAGGGTTAATTATAGTAGAAATTTTCTCAGTTATATCACCAAGAGTAACAGTAATAGTTTTAGGAGGATTAGAAGTAGTGTTAATAGCAGAAGTTATTGCAACTTTTTCAGTATCTTCCTGATTAATTTCAAAAGAACTAGCAAGAGGTTCAGCAACAGTTTTACAGAGATAGTATATGGAGATTTTTCAGATGTAGTAATTAATTGAATAGAAGGAAGAATAAAGTTAGGATTATCGATATAATTATCAAAATGGTTTCTATTATCAAAAATTTGGGGGATAGGAGCATGCGAGGTATAGCTTCAAAATAAAATTGAAACTACAGAGCGAGGTAAAGATATGTTGTTTCTATAACAGCAACTAAAAATAACATCATGAGCAGCACAACGAGCAGTAGATCAGGAAGCAATAACTAATTTGTTATAAGCAGATTGAGTTTTGCGACTATAAAATACAGCTTGATATTCAAGAGAATACCACTGCCAAAAACGAAGAAAAGTTGAGTAACTGCCAGAAGTTTTTGGGGCAAAACACTCAGTACATGATAAATCAGATGTAAGGGTTTGCAGAACAATATAAGAAATAGCTGGGCTGTCAATATGAGCTTGTCGATGGTTTTCAATAGCAGTAAGATAATATTGAGTTAGAGGATCTCCTATAAGACTAAAATAAAATTCAAAATTCTTTTAAAAGAGTTAGTAATAACAATAATTTTAATACAATAATAATTAAACAATTTAACAATATAACACCAGGTAGCATTAGCTACAAACAATAATTAGAATAATATTATGTAGTAATGACTACAAACAATATGAATATAACACTAGGTAGTATAGTAACTACAAGCAATAGTAATAATAAAATAACACCAGGGAGTACTATAACTCCAAACAATACAATAATAATACCAGGTAGTATAATAACTACTGATTAATTCACACTAGAATTAATCCTCAAATAATAATAAAATTTATACCTTGCAAGATGTAAGTGCTGTTAATAATTAATTAAAATTCCAATCAAGATATAAGTTTCCACAATAGATGTTGCTTTCCAAGATGGATTATGCCTTTCCAGGTATTGAATTTTCCAGAATGATGTTTGGGTTCCCGGGGTAATATTTTGGCTTTCTGCCAGGAGGCACCAAAATGTTACAATGCTATAGCCTTCTATCAACAATATAGCAGAGTAACAAGGTCACTCGCTGTAGAGAAACCTATAATAGGAATATACAGGGAGTGAAGTAAAGTATTTACAATACTTTACAGCAGTAGGCAAACGGTTCAAAATAGTAACGGTGTATTGTATTAACTTTATTAAACACAGATGTCACAGTGATAACCTTGTCTGTAGAATTTACTTTAGAGGGGGAATATCACACTTATACAAATATAAAAAGGGTAAGATAATAATGGCTAGATTCTATGAGAGAGTAGGAAAACTCTGACTTGAGCAGAAGAGTCAAAAGGCTCCTTTTTTATAACTTTTCTACACATAGGAGGTATAACGGCTAAACTGTGTCAGAGGCACTTGTGTTTAGAGGCACTCAGAGGCACTTGTGTTCAGAGGCACTCAGAGGCACTTGTATACAGAGATACTCAGAGGCACTTGTATACAGAGGCACTTGGAGGCACTCATGCAAAGGCACTTGGAGGCACTTGTGCAGAGTCACTTGGAGGCACTTGTGCAAAGGTACTTGAAAACACTCGTGCAAAGGCACTTGGAAGCACTTATACTACCTTTGGTATAGTATTACTGTGCTGAATATAACTAGCCAATAATATTTCTATAACAATACAATAATACAATAATAAGATAATAAATACTATGCTAATAAATATAACCAAATAATATAATATATAATAATAATACAGATACTGAATATAAACTAACTATTCTATACTTCTGTCACACTGTGTTACAACCTATTTTGTAACAATATGTTTTATTTAAAACAACAGTTATTTTGGGTTTTACAAAAAGATACATTTAATAAAATTGAAATTTTAATGATACATAATTATAATGATAATATAGAGAAACAAAAAAAAAAATGCTCTATGAATAAACTTTAGTTAGTTTGAAAGCTTTAAAGTTTATTTTGTCTATTAATAATAAAACATATTATTTAGATAGACCTTAAATAGTCAAAACCAAAGTTTTACAAGTTTATCATTCTTTCTTTGAGAAATTATTTCATTTTATATTTGGTGCATATAAGAAATTAGCAAAGAAACCTTATC
This sequence comes from Dentiscutata erythropus, assembly GCA_910591965.1. Taxonomy (NCBI): domain Eukaryota; kingdom Fungi; phylum Glomeromycota; class Glomeromycetes; order Diversisporales; family Gigasporaceae; genus Dentiscutata; species Dentiscutata erythropus. Next base: position 10,538 of record CAJVPY010000105.1, on the reverse strand, counting down.
CCTAGCAAATAAATCTTATTTTAGAACTTGCTCGAAATGGTTAGATCAATATTCAGGACAAAATTATAAAAAAATTCAGTCAATATTGTAAAAATATTGAGTATCAAACCACAATCAATTTGTTTAACAATTTAGTTCTAGCCATGCTTGATATATATATTAGTTTATTTTAATTAGATTTATTTTATAAATATGTAGAGACAGTTTTCAGAATTTAGACATTTGCTTTATGCTAGAAAAGGAAAAACTATAATAAAGCCCCTCTTATTTTTTTGTCAAATTTGTTTTACTTAAAGAATATTAATCATTTCTTTTTAAATATAATTAGAATACACTTGCCAAGCTTTAACAAGTATTATGTAGAAAATACTTTTGGTTTTTTGTGGATTATCCTCAAAATTTATGGAAAATTATGGATCCATAATTTTCGGCGTCCCTGCCGTCTTGTTCAGCAGCCAAAAAGTAGTTAGATAAAGTTTCACGAGGAACCAATAAATTTTTAGTATAGTTTTCGTATATCAACGATCTATATCTAAATCATATAGAAATCTCTGTTATCGATCTCACTATATACCATTAGAATCACAAAAACTAGCTCTACAACATTTATAAGAAGTTAACTTAATAAAAAATCAACTTTATATTGTAGGAAAAGGTGATTTTTGTATTTCAATATATATATATATGTTGTTATAAAAATTTACTATTAGTGTTATTTATTCGCGAACTATCAATTAAATATAAAAACTTTATATATAGACAACATAAATTTTTAGCTGTCGTGGATCTATATCAATTTAAATATAATCCAATTTACTTGTTCACTAAAATTTCAACTAATTTTTATAAACAAAACCGTCGCAAACTTTTAAATAAAAAAATGTAGAACTCATTAATTCGTGTAAGTATAACAATCGCGTGATTAATACACATATTTTATCACATACTAGTCTAAAATACAGCGGTTTATTAAAATTTCTTTGACATACAAAAAATTGGATAAAATTTAAAAATGGTGCGCTTTCTTTTGGCTTTCCCAAAAGAGAACAATATGATCATGTACAACCACAAGCTCTAAACAAACAACATCAGTCTACTTATAGGAGATAATCCATCTATCTTATAGGAGCTGTATACATCACGGCTTTGACACCTGCTATAGATACGCGAAACCGTAACACCTAAAAGAAATTGTGCAATTAGAATAACGGACAGCAGGAAAAAAAATTGAACAAAGACTCATCACTTACATATTCTATGTGACCGTGCTAGTGTAGATTGTTTGTAAAAGGTAACCACCACCCCCGCTCGTTGACATTGATGGATGAGTTCGACCGGGTAGAACCTACCAAACAAGTAAGATAGTATGGAAATTGTAAGTATATGAAAATGAAAAATGATATTTCATAATAATGAAATAGCATAGCAAAATCCGGTTCTACCGGTTTCTCGCAGAATATTGGTATTAAATCCTGGTTGGAGTTAATACCTGGTACTGTCGTAACCAGCTCTCGGTTATTTGTGGATATAGAAATTTTCCAGATATTCGCATGTGAACACAAGTATTCACTAATACCTTTGTAAATAATTTGGTGTATGTAAATTTGCCTTAAATAAAAGAATGATTACATTAATAAAAAACTTTATTTGATACCTCTCTGTTAATATGATAAATTATAATTGGTCTTGATCCAGCCAAATAAGGGACCAGTGTATCCAGAATTGATTCTGGCTGATATTGACTTGCAACTAATAATCTACATTTATAATAACATTCAAAGACATTATATGCATGCTAAATATATATTTAGATACAAATAATCAAATGTTCAAAAAAAGGAAAAAAAGTATATCATACCCATCAAATCCACCTTGCCATAAAATTTTTCTTGCTTCCTGCACTTTTTCATAATTTGCCTTTTTACGGAGATAAAATTTAAGGTCCTTTTGGGACAGTTTAGACTCGTCTTGGTAATTGAATGGTGCTGCAAACGTAAAAATTTTTTTCTATGATTAATGTGAATTAAAATATTTGAATTGGCTTAAATATGATTAACTAATTACTAATATACCTTGACATTCTTCTTTAAAAATTTGTTGCCAAGATAATACCATTAACGAATTATTGACCTTCTTCGTAAAATTCATATACCTTACAATGTCATAATTGTGATGTTCACCGTCGTGTACACCAAGCACAATGCCATAACCTAAATGTTGAATTTGTAATTGGAATAAAAATTGGGTATCTTAAAGAACAGTTAACCCAGGATAATCATATCTTGATAAGAATTTTGGTCGAAGTTAGGGTAAGTGCTTAAGAACGTAGTTTAGGCCGATCTGTTAGTGTAATAGATGACGTAATATACTGGTATATTGTCACGATATTTTATCATGTGATTGCGTATATTATGACGGTCCGTGGGTTGACTGTTCGTCTCCATAAAATTACACATAACTTTATTATTACCTCCTAACCTTTCCATGACACCTGTAATTAACAACCCTTGCGTGTCATCTACTACCAACAATTTTGCGTAAGCTCTTACATTTGACAACGTTAGCATTTGAGAGAGTGTATCTATGCGCATGTCCCTGAAGTAAAAGTCGGTTAAGATTTTTGTGTGTATTACCGTGTGAGATAAACGGTATATTACCTTATCTTTGAGGGATTTTTTGCAAAGAAATATTCCCATACCGAATACAAAGTTGGCCTTACAGGAGTAAAAACACGTGAAAACCTATTTATTTCAAATATTGATCAAACAAATTCAGATAGTTGAATTTAACAATATAAAATAATATCCTCACTTTGCTTCTTTTCGTTTAATATATTTCGCTTTAGAGTACTCTGTTTTTTTATCAAATGATGAGTGACTTTCAATTACTTTCTTGATAATATCCTAAATATCAAAAATTGATTGATGCCTTCAAATTAATTCAATGTAAAAAGTTTTTTGTTTTTTTTTAAATAAAAACAAACCTGTCCTTCCATCCCATCTTTTTTCAATTGTTCGATATCTTGGTAGGATAACTTCTGTTTAGACGGATCATCAACTGTTTTTTGATTATTTGCACCAGAATCATCTAAGTCTAAAGTGATCAAAAAATAAATTAACCTATATTACAATTGAGAATATGGTCAATGAAAGTGTTTCTTACCAACTTCATAAAATGCAACGTTTCTAATGACTTTTATTTTATCACGGTCATAAATTTCGTAAGAATGACCAAAAGGCTTCCCTATTATATCATTCGTATGGAAAGTACCAAATTTTCCCAATGATACAGTTCTATAGAAGTAATATAATAAAAATGATCAATTGTATTAAATATAGTGATTACATTTAAATAATTAAGACGAAAGAAAAGAAGTTTAATACACACTCACGTATCCTTTTGTAGTTTAACCACCTTAATATTACTACTCGGAAGTACAATAAACACATATTGATTATCCATAATACGAAGTGTATCAGTATGTTCTTGTTCAAAAGATTCATTATTGAAATCGATTTCATCAAAATTCTGGGAATCAAACGAGCTGTTAGAAGATTGTTCCAAAGACATCGTTAGAAGTAGTGGATTGATAAACTTCCGAATTGAATTATTAATAAAAATTTCAACCAATCAAAATGAGACGTTACTAGATCAATGGGTCATCGCAGACGTGACATTGATTCAAATTTTAAAAAGCTATATTTTATTTTGAGAAACAAAATTTTTCGACAATATCAACATAATAGAAGAGTAGTTTATTTATCAAAATTAGATTATTTTATAATTAAGCACTCAATGTCTAAAAATCTAAATTCATATATATTTATAGCATTATAGTTCAACTAGTGCAATTAGATGTTACCATCACATTATCATTAGCAGCATTTGCAGTTGGCTTCACCTCGTTATTTTTAGTTTGGTCTTTGTTCTTTTGACTAGACTTTCCCTTACTCCGAGATTTATTAGATGCTTGTTCTTTATCGCAAGTGATCGTATCTTCAATGCTCGAACCTTTTGCCTTGCGTTTATTAGCTATCGGAATAGCAAAAGGATTATAGGGTAATAGAATATCCGCTTAATTGAAGCAAAATTCGGAGTGACGCGATTAATTTTAGTTTTAGTGACGAGAAAGAAAATGGTAATCGTTATTACATACCATTTAGAAATTTAGTACTATATTCAGCCAATTGATTATTACCATCACAAGGGTTTTCCTCAAATATGGGCCCAATAACTAACGGACGTAGTGGTTCAATTATTCTGGTCTAAAACACGAATTTATAATTATTTCAATATTTATGGAAAAATGCACGCAATTAAAATTCAATTATAAACATTGTACCCGGATAGAGTTTTTGTCAGAAATATGAAGTAACCCGGATATTTTAATAGTACTTGGGTAGTAAATTTTTCTACGGGTACAATCTCTAAATTCAATTAAAATAACTCACCTGATTATACTCTTTGTAGCTTCCTCTCTTTTTTTTAACTAATGTAAAGTAAAATTGATGAAAAAAACATTATAATGTTCAAACAAATTGATCAAATTTGCTAATGCATACAAGGTGATGATTCAGAAGAAGCAATCGACGCAGACTCATCAGCTTCACCAATAATTTCGTCTTCAGATAGATAACCCGTAGGCACGATCCAGTCATCATCCTTAATAAAAAAAAAAAATAAGATAAAATAAGTCTGATCCTAAATGAAAATAACAGGCATCTAATATTCCATACTCTAGGATCTTCTTCTTCAGGATCATCATCATCATCGTCACTCTTTAATTCTTCACCTTCTTCCTCTTCTTCCCATTCCAAATCACTATCATATTCATAGTCCAAGATACTAGTATCTTTGGCAAATGGACGTCTGCCCGAAATGATTTTGCTCGACTTTGTCCAAGTACCTTGATCGATAAAAAAAAACATGTTTTATGAACTTAATCTAATTCACGAATTCTAAAATGTTGGATCGTCACAATTTTTTGAATTCAATTTTCAGCTCGATTTTAGAATTCAATAATTTAATAGTTTTGTGTTGTCTTACTGAAAATTGGTGAAAAATTGTGGGAGATCCAAACATTTTGCAAATAGTACAGTACACTGATCTATGCGAAAATGCAAGACATCAAAGACATCGATACCGTAATATGGAGGACGATAGTTTTCTTCAAATTGTAATAGTTTCATCCAAATTTTTTTGTTGTTTCTAAATACTGACGATAGATCGTCCACAGAGATTTCTGATACGGTTACGAAACTACACTCTCTTGTTACTGTTCCACTACGGATCGACCAATCCATGTTTTCACATTCATTATTAATGTTATCATCAATATCCATTCTAAAAGGTTCAAATTTTGTTGTTTGCAGCATTAAATCTTTAACAGACACAGGTGTTTTCACACCACGTTTTTTAAGAAGTTCCGGTCGCACGGTTGATAAAAATTCCTTAATATATTTTTCAGACTCTTTAGTTTTTTCTGGTATTAAAAAGTTACATATCGGATCCTTTGAATTCGAATCATTATTACGCGTGTTTCCAAACACCATATCGGCAAAATTCGGTGGCACAGGATGCTGGAAGCGATTTATTGGAGCCATGGTCATAGTTTTCGTTACATTGAAGGGAAGGAAATACGCATTAAATGGATCACTATTGGTGGCTTATAAGATGGCGCGAGCCATCAAGTGAGCATTAGAAGACAAATAATAAATGAATATTGATAAAATGCAAGATAATCGCGTGAGGGATAGCTTACCTAGCTTGTCATTCTTGGTGCTATCTTTCCGAATAGGTGAAAAGAATTTTAGCAAACTTACATTGGAATTATCGATGGATTTACGCGGCATTTATTATTTGCCAAAGTAATGCTCTAAATAGAATTAAAGAGAATTAAAGAGAATTAAGGGGAATTAAAAAGAACCAATTGTCAATGACGCGAATTGCAAAACTATTATTCCTGATAGATCGTCCTATCCGACCCTAGGATAGATTAGTCGCGCAGATCGGTCAACATTTTAGGGTCCGGATATATTTAATAAACGTGATAATTGACCAATCAAATCATATATTACTGATGCAGGAGAGATTTGGTTGCTGTCTACAGTTGCGCAAAAGAACGTGTGGTTGGGACAAGTAGGAGAATAATCTCCGAAACTACCGTTGGCCACAGTATCCCCCAAAAATAATACCCCCGTGATTAAGACCCGGGTATTATTCACCACCCATCCTACTTAATTCTTGAATAAGACCCGGGAGTATAGCTATACCCACGGGCTAGGTTGGCCAATGGACCAAAATGTGGCTTAGCAAATGCCAATGGACTATGTCCATTGGCCCAATAGCATGGTTAAAACATATGGGCGGATTTTGGAAATTCGAATATGTCACATGAATTTGGACGTATCTAAAAATAGATTAACCAATAAAAATTTTTGGATAACCATAGTAGACTTTTGAATTTATAAACATATATCGATATATATAATTATTAAATACGTACTTCAATGGCTAGTAAATGCCAACTTTGCAAAGAAATTTTTACTTCGCGTAAAGAGCTTGTAATTCATGAAAGAATTAAGCATCAGAATAACAAAATTATATCTCACCGTTATTTACTTATCCAACCTCCTCTTGAACAAATCATATTCTATCAGGATGTGTTTATAGTTCTTATTAAAAAGTGTCTTGGTTTTAATAGACATTTAATAGGCACAAAACAAGTTTCAATTAATGCCTTTTCAGAACATATATTTGTTTACCTTTTTGAGAATGAGCCTTCTTTTCGATATAGTCCTGTACAATGAAAATATTCTTGTTCATTTCAGGGTGAAGTTGGTGAACATAGGTTGAAACAATTGGTCAATTATGACTATTGGAATGTTCAACAAGATCCAAAATTAAAGACTAAAGATTACATGTTGTTTATGGATAATGGAAGTTCCTACAAAGTTATTTTTAGTTGGTCACAATCAGTGTTAAAAGAGAATGATTATGTTTTTTAATATAGAACTGCTATTTGTAAATTTGTAGCAGACTCAGAAGAATTTTTAAAAGAGTAAATAATAGAGGTTGGAACCAGTTTTAATAATTCGGGTTTATCACATGAATTTTGCGATATTTTAGAAATTTATCCAATTAAATTCTAAAATATTACAAAATTCATATGATAAACCCGAATTATTAAACCGGTTTCAACTTCTAGTAAGTAAGATTGAAATCTACTAACAAATGCTTTTGGTTATATAGTAATTTGCATAGTATTTTAATTTTTTATTGTTTTATAAGACTTGCTATAGCCCAAACGATTTCACATGCAACAAATCTGCTGCAAGTTCTAGATGTTGATCCAAATGAAAATTCTAATGATATAAAATCTTTTCAAAGAAATTATAGATTTATTTTACCCCATGTGCCCTTTTAGCAATTAAATCAGTAGAAGTAAATTATATAGTATTTAGACAAATAAGATAATTATTGATTTTTATTTTAATGAAAACATTAAATAATACAATCAATGGTTAATATAGTCAATATTATAATCAAAGTTAGTACATAGATCTTTTTTTTTTGTATATATAAAATTATAGAATATTAAATAAAAAAGATTGCCTAAACATTGTAACTAAACATTTTCATAAATATTCTTTTATTTATATATAACTATAAGTTACCTGAATAATGCTTAATGAGACCCAACCATATTACATATAACATGTTATTTCGCTAACAGTCAAAATTTATACAATAATTTAATATTAAACATGTATTATTCTTAAATATATTACAGATAATATAAACTTATAGTTCAAAAATTTATTATAAAGTTTATTTATTACATTGAAATCTGGGTAGCATTTTTGCAAAACGTTTTTTTTACCTACAAATCAAGGCTATTAGATTAAAATCAAAAGAAATTATTAATGTCTTAGTAAAATCTACTCATATTTTTTCTTATTTCGATTCAAGATAATTACCAAGATACAAAGAATTTAGTATGTTCTTGCAAAATGATATACTTTTTATTCTTCTAATCCAAATCGATTATAACGAAGATTGAAAAGCTTATTTTGCTAATGTTATATATTAAGATTATTCTTATAAAAGATTTAAAAATGTTAATATAATATGTAACTTAGTGTAGTGGTCTAGTCGCCACCTCTCTAAGTGGCAGGTCCAGAGTTCAAATCCCACAGACGACAAATTTTGGAAAATAGCCTGTACTATGGTTTACAGTTGTCGATTATTGGTTGAATCTAGAAATCTGTAATCTCAGTCACACCATCTAGTTATGAAAGCTTTGGTGCAATAAACCTGAGAAACCAGAATAACCAAAAACTCATTTGGCAAGTCCTAAATTTGGAGGTAGCAGTGATCTTTGATGGTACCATAGAAGGGCTGAATTTGAACTGGGGCCCGAGATTGGAGAACAGAGCGACCAGGTCCTTAAGTAGGTGGACACACTAGCTGAACCAACATACACAGCTCACTCCCAAAAAATTTTCACCTCACGTGATAATCATCCTGACTTTTTTTGTGTTTGTGTAACATTATTGCTAATATATTACTGTAAAACCTCAATAAGTACACGCTCTTTGGACAAGCTTTAACAATATGTACTTTGAGATCAACTTTGAGATCAATAAAAGAAAGTGCATTTATTGAGGGCATAAACATATTTGGGCCAAAACTTTAGTGTGCATTTAGAGAGGGGTATACATTTATAGAGGTTTTATTGTATTTTCCAATCAAAAAACTATTTTTTATCTACTTTGAGTGAAATACTTCAAATACGCAGTGTAGAGATTGTATCCAGATAGAAAATGTTATTGTAATAGTAATAGATTACCCAGTTAATCAGGCTATTTATTATTATAATACTCGGGTAGAATTCTTGTAACAGTATAATAACGTAATAAACAGATTAACAAATTACTTTTTTATTTAAAAATTAGGTTTCTATTTGACGGTCCATTTAAAAATTTTCAAAGCATAAAGATATCATCAGCAAAGACCCAGCAAATTTTCTCTTCGAATATTTTAGGTTTTATTTTTTATATTAAGAGTAAGGTGAAGCTACTTATCCGTTGAATGAAACAGAAGAAATAGAAAACAGAGCATTATAAAAGAGAATTGATTAATATAGGTTGTCAATTCTTATAAATTTAATAAGCCACTATATAGAAATTTTTTTAAAAATAAATGTAGTAAACTCACTAGATATTAGATCTTGTTAGAAAAGACAAATCAGGTAGATATAATAAATATTGAGTCCTTATTATATGCGTTTATTGTAAAAATATAATAAATAAAGAATCGAGGATTCAGAATAACAATGCTTGACTCCATATTTGAATTTCTTTCTCTTTTAATATTTAAAATTTTAAATAAGCAAATGCTAACTCGTAGATTAAATAAGTAGCCCATATATGCATATCATATTATACTAAAAAGAGTATAGTGTAGGTAATTGTGTAAATAGAATATTTACTAAGTGTCGAAATGCGATTTGATCTATTAACTATAATAGACAAAAAAAGTGAATACATAAATAAAAATAGCAATAATTAAATGCACTTTTTTATATTATAATTATCATTTTTCTTAACTGCTAAGTGTCGTTAAAATATGATTTAGTCTATTAACTGTAATAAATAAAAAAAATTAATATATAAATAAAAATAGCAATAATTAAATGCATCTCTTCATAATAATTTTCATTTACTTAGCTTGCATTTTTGTTAAGTGTCATCAAAATGCGATTTGATCTATTAATGAAAAGAATGAATGAATGCATAAATAAAAATAGCAATAATTAAATGCATCTCTTCATATAATAATTATCATTTTCATTAACTGCTAAGCATCATTGAAATACGATTTGGTCCAATAACTGTAATATTTTTTTTTTTTTTCTTTGATAACCACGTACTAAAGTTTTATTAAATATTTACTACTTAATACATATTAAGCTATTTAATAATCTAATTAGACTAAAACCCGGCTGTCCCTTTGAGATGCCCAAGTTTGGCTACCGCACTGATGTTGGCCACCTTATCCTACATACGTTGTGACACATTTAAAGATAAGGTCTAGCCTGGGCTCAGCTCCCATAATAACTGTAATAAATAAAAAGAATGAATGTATAATAAAAATAGCAATAATTAAATACATCTCTTCATAATAATTTTCATTTAACTTAGCTTGTATTTTTTGTTAAGTGTCATTGAAATGTGATTTGATCTATTAACTATAATAAATAAAATAAATGAATAAATAAAAATAACAATAATTAAATACATCTTTTCAAAATAATTATCATTTATCTTAGTTGCATTTTTCGCTAAGCATCGTTGAAATGCGATTTGATCTATTAACTATAAAAATAAAAGAATGAATATATAAATAAAAATAACAATAATTAAATGTATCTCTTTGTTTAGGGTAGTTAAAAATTCAAGAGGTGTGGCGACTTAGTGAAGTGGTCTAGTTGTCACCCTCACCAAACGTTATGGGAAGATCCCATGTTCAAATCC
>CAJVPY010000104.1:0-35893 GCA_910591965.1 Dentiscutata erythropus | reverse complement strand
AATAATGTATGACTTGTCCAATAAAAATTTAAAAAAAAGACAAAAATCCAATAAATAAAGAATTTAAAGAAAGCGAAGAACTAATAATGTATGACTTGACCAATAAAAATTTTAAAAAACTCTAATAATATGCGATTTTATCTAATAAGAATTTAAAGAAATGAAGCCCTAATAATACCTAACTGATCTATCCAAACAATTTTAAAAAAAGCGAAAACAAATTAATGCCGAAATCATCCAATAAAAATTTAAAAAGACCTAATGACGTGAATGTCCCAACATTTTTAAAAATGTGAAGACAAGCACTTCAATAATAAAAATAAAATAATTAAATCGGGACACTTTTATATTTTTATCAAATATGAAAGTGTTCTGATTTAGTTATTTTTTAGACACGTGCTGTAAATGAGTAAGAAAAGCATGGGTTGTTACATAAGACCCGTACAATAAAATCAATTATTTGATTAACTGATTATTTGATTAAATTGATTATTTGATTATTTGATTATACCAACTAATTAATATATAGTAAATTATTGCGGTTTGCAAAAAAATATAAAATTTGCAGATCAAAAAAAAAGAAATCGATGATTTCTGATTTAAGATTGCCAATTTTTTTAATATTACTTCTGATAATATATGTATATTATACTATATAAAGTCTTATATATATTTATTTAGTATTATATATATTTTTTAAACATTCACTTCTCTCACCTTAATACCAAAAAAAAAAATAATAATAAAAAAAATAAACATTCACTTCTAATGATTAAAATTATTGTCACAGAACATGTTTTGGATACACAAATATCTTTTTTATCAACTTTTAAAATTTATTGTAATAAAAATATAAATTATACTAAAGTTCTTTAGCAATATTATATAATAATCTTTATAAGATTGAATTTAGTGTAGCTTGTAAATTTTATTAGATTAAAAAAGAAGCAAAATTTAATATTACACAATCAAGTTTTTTACAACATGAAGAGTATGCAAAATGCAAAAAAAATATTAAAAAAATTGGCAATCAGAATCAGAAATTATCAATCACTTTTTTTTTTAATCTGCAAATTTCACATTTTTTGCAAACTACAATAATACTGGTTATGTAATTATAGAACTTACAGAAATTATAAAAAATTACATAGTTTTAATTCTATTAAATCAAAAGAGTAATAATACTTAGGGTTCTTGCTATATAGAATAAATAATAAATGTTTGATAATATATTAACTCAAATAAAATAGCTATTATTACTTTTTACAATACTAATTGTATATAGATATATAAGAAAGATTAAATTTTTATTAGTAGTTTTTAATAATTGTAAAGTTTTTTATTGTAAAAAAAATTTAAAGGTTTTCTTGCATTTTTTATTAAAAGATTATAGTATTTGGTTATATTATTTTTTGCAAAGATATTTTTTAATATAATTAACTATATTAATTTTTTTTTTTATTAAATTATGAATAAATTCTGTAAAGCAATAGTTTGATTTATTAAAGTTAAGAGTTTGTATTTTGCTTGTATATTCAATACACAATATTGCAAACAAATCTTTAAGCTAGCATAACCATTAGTAAAACTAAAAATATTATTACAACTTCTTTACTAAATAAATATTTCTATTTGCTTAGATATTATAATAAATAATATATACTATTCTTAAGTGAAATCTAATATCTTAATTAATTTTGCCAAGTTTAATAGAGAGAAATCTTTTTTATAATGCTGAAAATATTTATGAGCTTGTTTATTTTATACTATTCTAATACTTTAGTTAATTTAGAGAAATTCTATCTATAAGCATAGTAATTGAAAAACTTTTAGTAAAAACAATTAACATAATTTTTTCTATTTTTTTATTAAGCCAAAACTAGCTATTATATAGAATAGAATTTTCTTGAATTGTAATTGCTATTTTTATAAGTTCTATAAAGATATTAGCTAGTAAAGTAGTTTAAACCTCTATGTTTTTTATAGCCTGTTTTACTAGCTTAAAAATATTTTGTAATTGTTCTATATTAATTCAAAATTGATAACTAGTTATTAGATTTTTTACAGTACTTGCATAATCAAAAAATTAAATATTTTGTTTAAAAATCTATTGCAATTAAGTTATTTTAATTTAAATATCTTTATTATTTGTTATACTTTATATAATTATTGTGAAATAGAGAACTTATATATAGTTAACTCTAGTTTTTTTATAATAAATCTATTCTAAAATATAATTTTTTGAATTTTTTTTACTTTAAAATATAATATTAACTATATATATTGCAAAAATTTTGATATTTATCAAATATTCTGTAAAATTAATTCACAACAATTTTATATTATTAACTATCAGGTTTTAGTACTATGCTTTAAATTTTTACTAACTATTAAAATATATAAATTTTTCTTTAAAGTTAGTACTGGCAATATAAGAACTTACAATTTTTGATAGTTAGAAAGGATATTTTGCATATAAGATAAATAATAAATAATAGAGATTAATTGTATATTATATAATATATATAATATGTTATGTATTTAATAAATAAGATACATGAATATTTTGCTATAATCAGTTATTTTGCTGCTATTATTACTGTTTCTGTATCAGAAACTATTACAACAAATTTATTAAATCTGATATTTTTTTAATACTTTTATTATTTTTTCTGTATTAAACTTGGCTATATAAAAGAACTTTAAAAAATTATATAAAAAATATATATATTATTTTTTTTATCTGTTATTATAATAAAAATATATATGCTATACTTTATTAAACTACACCAGCCATTTATATATAATATAAAGTTTTTAGTTTCTTTTCTATTTTTAATATTATATTTGCTGCTTCTATATCTAATATTGATATTGCCAATTTAGTTTGCTTGATAAATTATATCCTAGGTTTAATATCTTAGTATAATCTTCAAAATAAAAATTATCAAAGATAAAAAATAAAATATTAGAGTATACAATCTACTTAATTAATAATTTATTGGCTAATTTTTCTTTATTTTTATTAATAGCTTCTTTTGTATTATAATAATCTTCAAGAAATAATATAAAATTGCTTAATTTTCTTTTTTTAAAGTTAATATTCTGAATAATATAGGCCTATTTTTACTTTATAAGTACTTAAGTAAACTTTTCTAAATATCTTTCTTTCATATTTTATTTTAAAATAAGCTTTTATATTTTGAGCTCTTTCTTAAGTTCATAATATAATACAATATTTATATTGTACTCTTTTATACTTTTTTTTTATTATTTATAATATTATATTCTTTCCAAATATCTTCTTGAGGTTATTATCTATTATATAATAATTGTGTTGTTTGTATAAATTTTATTTTAAAAATAAAAACAGATCAATTGATATTATATTAGTACTAATTAACTTTTTCCAATAATTACTTGTTCTAAAAATTTCTAAAAAGGAAAAAATACAAACATTTTTATTAGACTATAAGATATAGAAAACAGGACTATAAGACAGCAACTATTATTTAGAGACAGTTCTTATATACTATCTGCTAGTAGTCTTGGAGTTTATTACTATACTTGTTGTTTAGATATAGTTTCTATATATTATTTGTCAACAAGTTTAAAGTTACCAAGAAGACTTAGTAGTATGCATATTTTAATAGAAACTGTAGTTGATTCTAGTAAAAAAAACTTATATTTTTTAAAGTAGTACAATTATTTTTACCTCTCTCCTACTCTTCACTAATCTTACAAAAATTTTTGACAAAAAGGAGACATTTTAGCTTACTCTTTCAAAAGATTGATATTGTTTATACTTTTTATTTTTAAATAAACAAAGTAGAACATAGTCACAGAATTGTTTGGCAATAATACTTCTATATTATATAACAAATAATTAGCACTCAGGTTAATAAATCAATCTAAATTAGACAGTATAGTTAGAAAAATTTTAAAAACAAAGTATAGCTTTACAATAGAGATATACAAAATTTTTAAATTTAGTTATAATTTTTAAAACTGTGTTTGGTATTGGGTATAATAGTGCTTTTATAGATTGCTTTTTTTTTTGTCTTTTCTTTTTTTTTATTTATTTTGTTATTTATTTTCTTATTGCTTAGACAGTTTTTTTCTTTTTCTTTTGTTCTTTTCTTTTATCTTTTTAGTATTAGTATTTTTTCATAAATCAGTTGAAGACTATATATCCTTTTGCTTGGGAAGCTAGAAAAAGAAAGTTAGAAAAGAAGATAATCTTAATAGGCTGAAATATTATTCAGTAAAGTATTAAATTATTTAGTGCAAAATGGTTTGATATAGTAATAAACTTTACTATAAGTAATTTGGACACTTTGGTGCTGTAAAAAGCTAGATTAGCTAATATTTATAAAGTAAATAACTTTAGATGATTTTAGTTAAAATTATATTTTTAAATATTTATATCTAATAAAGTATTAACAAGATTGCTAAATTTTTAAATATATATATATTTTTTATTATTATTGTTAATAAAATATTCTATTATTGTAAAAATTTGCTAAATTGTATATACTAGATATAAAATTTCTTTAAAAAAAATACTATAAAAGATAATGTTCATTAGTATGCCAAGTTATTAGAAATACTAAAGTTAAAGAAAACTTATTTTAAAAATTCTATGCTATAATAAAAGAAAAAAATTATAATTTTCAAAAAGTACAATGTTAACAAAAAAATTAAATTATAAATCTAGCTATATAATAATATTTTAAAAATTTAGCTATTTTCTAATTTTGATAACAATAAAAAACAAGAATTTAATATTTTATTTGTTAGTATAATTATAACTGAATTATATATTATTATTAGCATTATTGATATTAGAACTATTACAACTATATAACCAAATTCAAATAGAATTCTTTCCATAATTTTAATTATTATTATTAATAATTTATCAATATATTTAAAGAATTTTGTTGTAGACTAAAGTTGTTTTGAGCAATTAATGTGATCAAAAATATAAATTTTAATTTAGCTAATTTAAAGTATTCTATAAAAAAATTATTAGATTTGGCTTAAATGATTCTTTATTATTTATTTTTTTTCGTTATAAAAAAGAATAATAGAAATTAATAAATTATATAATTTTTAAATAATCTGAAAGAATTAAAAAAAATAGCACAGATCTGATATAAGAAATTATATGCAATATTATTAAATAAATACAAGAGTTAAATAAATAAAATTATCTTCAATTACTAAAAATTGAGTTTATTTAAATTATTTTGTTATTTTGTTATTTATTACTAAAAAAATTACAAAACTCTTCTTGCAAATCTCTAACACAAAATTTATCTATCAAAAAATGTGTTTTATTTAAATTATTTTGTTATTTTGTTATTTATTACTAAAAAAATTACAAAACTCTTCTTGCAAATCTCTAACACAAAATTTATCTAAAATTTATCTATCAAAAAATGTTTATTATGCAAATTTTATTATATTAATCTAACTTTACTTTCTATATAAACTTATTTGGCTTATCAAAATGTACATAATACTCAAATTTTAAGTTTATAGCTCTTATATTTATTAAGTAAAGTTCTAAAACAGTTTTTAGAAAAAAACTTAAACTTTGCCTTTGTTCTTTAACCTAATTTTAAACCTCTTTTTAATAATAATAAAAGTTTATTATACAATTATACCTGAGTTATATTCTTTCTTTTTTTAAAATACAATATACTTATATTATAATTCAGTAATTTGTAATAGATTAGAATTAATAATCAATGCATAAAAATTGAATATGATACTATTCACATTCTTAGAAGCTAAATTTTATTCATTATATACTCTTTGTAGATATTAAATTGACTTAAATATAGATAATGTTAATAATATGCATTTAGTAAGTTACAAAATTTTTATTGCTAGAATAATAAGGCTTGCTACAAAATTTTTTACAGTAACTCGCAATATAAACTATAGTAATTTTAATATAAACTAATTTAACTACATATTGTGATTATTAGAATAAAAAGCAAGTTTTGATTAAATTTTTTTTTATAGCCAATACAAACTCAACTTTAACTGCATATGTGTCAAATAGGTTTATGACAATGTTTTTTACAGTAATTCATAAAAGAAATAATAATAATTCCAATTTAAGTTAACTTTTATTACCAGGATAGCAGGTTCTATAACAACAAAATGTTTATATTAACTTGTGGTTGAAATTGTAATAATTCTAATAAAGCTAACTCAATCAAGCTACATATAAAATACAAGGCAATTCCAATGCAACCTATCTTAACTTTAAGCAATACTGTCAATGCATACTAACTCAACCTTAATTGCATACTGTAGTTACCAAAATAGTGAGGCTTTGCAACTGAATTCCTTATAAAAGAAATAATAACTTCAATACAAACTAATTCAAGCTTAACCACATAAAAGTCAAGACAATTCTAATGCTAGCTAACTCAACCTCAACCACATCATGGTCATTAGAATAGCAGGTAAGCATTACAGAATTTTTTATGTAACTCAATAAAAACCATGAAAATTCCAATCCAAACTTACATGACCTTAATTACATACAGCAGTATAATTCTTATATCTAGGATATAAGTTAGGTAGATTGAATACTATTTAAATTGTAAAGCTATTGGGAATAGGGATATTACTTAAGTATAGTAAAATAAATTATTCTGCTAAAAAATAGATATATAACTCGAGTTGGGATATAACCTAGTGGGAATATAACTCAGGTATGACTGTACTCACTTTTCTTATCATAACAAATTATATTTTATTACTAAACTTATAGGTCCAATTTCATTTATGAATTTTAGATTGGTAGGCTTTGATTGCCATATACCGTGCTTTTAATTACTTACGTGTTAAATACATTCGAGAGATATGGCTAAATACGTGTTAAATACATTTGACTTGAGATATAATGCTCACATTCAAGATCTAGCTTAGTGTTCCAAGCCGATTAAGTTAGCCACTTAGCCGCTTAGCTAGCTGATGGCCTAATCAGTCGGCTAATAACGGCTAATGATATTAATTCCAAATTTCGAAGTTGTATATAACTATATAGTATAAAAAAAAACCTATTACCAAACTTAATCTTTGTTATCGTTATACATCGAATTAAAATTTTTGCATTAGATCAAAATAATTATAATGCCATTAATAAACTATCCAATATGGGGTTTTACCCTAACCCTAATTAAACTCAGTTTTGAAATTTTGATTTGAAACAAATTTCAATTTAACGTATAATATATAAACTTTGGTAACAAATCTCTATTCGACTGAATTCTTATTCTTTTCCAAGAATTTAATTTGTTATTTAAAATTCTATAGTATAAAAACAGTCAGAATATTTAAAGTAAACCCGAATCTAAAAAGCTACTTATTTTGAATAAAGTGCTATATAGACATACTATGATTCTAACATAAATTAGGGTGGTGCGCATTTCGCCGACAATCACTTCTTAATTCACCGACAATTAATTCATAGACAAGTTCATTTCACCGACAATTATTTCACCAACAACTTTTCACTGACAAAGTAATTCTGGTCGTTGTTAGTGTCAGGTTAGAATTAGAGCTGAGGTTGGTGAAATTTATAAAAAATATTTGTCGGTGAAATGAGCTGTCAGTGAAACAATTGCCGGTGAAATGAAATTGTCTGAATTAATTGTCGGTGACTGTGAAGTGATTGTCGGTGAAATAACACATATCCCATAAATTATAGGCTAAGCCGCTAAGCCATTAAAAATATAATGGCTTAGCCTAGCCGTAAAAATTTAATCGGCTTGGATCACTAATCTAGCTACTTACGTTTACATATGAACTCAGGTGACATTAAAGGGCTTAGCATATGCGTACTGATGACTTTGTGCAAAAGGTGAACAAATATTACCATTGGCTACTGCAAACAGTATCCCCAAAAAATAATACCCCGTGATTAAGACCCGGGTATCCATATGGCTTAATTCTTGAATAATACCCAGGTGTAACTATATTTTTTAATTTTTTACTTTCATATGATGTATTCCCCAAATATTGTACCCGGTTCCTCACACAATACCCACGGGTACTGTTCAATTATAAAAATGAAGTTCTTGAATGAGACCCAGGTACTATATGCAGTTGCCAACGGTAGTATAGATACTACTTTTATAGCACGTGGGTATGAATAAAAAAAGTTCTGACTAGTTAATCAAACAAATTGACGTTGCACATTCCAATCGGTAACATATTAATTTATCCGTAGATTTTCGAACAATACTGTTATGTTTCACAATCATTCGCTAAAGAATTGAACAATTTGCGCAAGCTTTTCAACCCAGTTATGGAAAACCAATCGTCACTAATAAATTTTTTGATCGAGTTATATTGATTTAATTTTAGTGGTCAGCTTTCCGGATGGAGACTTTAATAGAATATATGCATAGCATAAATACTTTGTAATATATTACTATTTAAATTGAATTCAATCGTTTTTAATCTTAAAATGGTTAGTGAATTCGGAATTTAATATTAATTCGAATTCTTTAATTCAATTTAAAAATTTTGTTTCATTATTTAAGTAGATTTAAAATAAATTTCAATTCTAAATGTAGCAAAATTTCCATTCCGACATATACATTTAATTATTCGAATGAATATAAACAATTTGAAATATTCCGATTATATGAAATCATATTCAATATTTACGAATTAAATTCTTTGAATAATTTTGAATAAATAAATGAATTATTGAATTATTTTTTGAAAAATCGCAGTTTTTTTTTTTAGTTTCATGTCAAAATAATATTTAATATTAAATCAAATTTTAAAATATCACCATCAGCTTTATGACTTGCCTGGCGTAGTTTCAAAATTCATAATCTTCCTTGATTGCTTTCACGAATCTCTCATACCAAACCTTTAATCTCTTAATTTCCTCTGCTTTTGCTTTTGACATTTTAATATACGTAAAATCATCATCTAACGTTGAATAACGCGTGTTTGTTTTGAGGTAGAATTAGACTGACGGTTAAAAAATAATTGCATGCCATTTAAATTTAATATGTATTTTTATAATTTATAATTCATTCACTACCTATATAAATAATTCTCAATGCATATCAACATCGATAGTGCCGATTAATATTTTTTTTAATAGCTATTTTACAAAGTTTTGATGTTGAAATGTAACGAACGAAGTATTTAGTACTTGTATGGTTGGTAACTATTAAAGGTGGACTCGGATGCAAATTTTCAAAAAAAAAAAATATTAATATGTAATTTTTTTTAACGTACTTTTGGTCTATAATTTATACGTAAGTCACAGGTTTTCACTATTTAATTAAAGATACAAAGTTAAACCAATGTTCTTATAACAATTTGCTTTGTTAAGTTGATAGTATACAGTATTGGTAATACTCAATCAATTTTAGAATCAACTTTTATTTTTTCTTAAAGTTTAATGCAAATAAAATATTTCAAAGGATTTTAAGATAGAAATTTAAAAAGGAAGATAAAATTAATTTAAAATTTTCTTATTCCCAAGCAGCGAAGAGGATCAGAATAATTTTTTTTTTGCATTCGAAATATAATTGATACTGTAATTTATTTTTACAAAAATTTTTAATGTTCTTAATGATAAAAAAAAAAGCTACTTTTTTTTACTAATTATACCATTTTTATATATATTCTACGGGAACAGACTTAGTTTATTCTTAAAAGAATTCATGATTTTTAAATGCAGTGTTTTAAAAACTTTTTAAATATTCTTGAAAACAATGAGAACGTTAGATCTTAAACTGCTCCAAAGAAACTAACCACTAAAACCGATAAAAATTATAATCTAAAATTTATAGATTAAGTGGAAAGAAAATATTATCACTGTAATATAATGGGATTAAATAGCGTAGAAATCTTTGATAACTAAGAAGAAATTCCTATGGCTGTACCTTCTTAAATGCGTGTTACATAAACACATATTTTATATTAAATCTAATTTTAAGTATTTGCTCGAAATTTCGATTATATTCACGGTTTACTAATATATTCAGAAAATTGAGTATCATATAGCTTACTCGTATAAACGTCTTGACTATGCGTTTGTTTAACCGACTCTGGTTTAATCTTATTAGCTTCCAAAAATTGTTTTTTGATTTCATTATCATCTTCTGAATCCATTTCTTCTAACCAACGAATGATTATTTCCTTAATTTCTGTTGTAGTAGGTCGTTTATTAGAATCTTTATCCATACATTTCATAACTAATTTGATATAACAATCTGCTCCTAAACATTTAGGTCTTGATCCACCGATAATTCTTGATACGAGATAATCATCAAACGGAATTCTATCAAATGCTCTTTGTCCGGTCGAAATTTCTGTAGTGATAATACCAAGGCTATAAATATCTGATGCTTGAGTATACGACTGACCCATCAAAACCTCGGGTGCTATATACGGCAGAATTCCACAAATTTTTCCATCCTTTACTTTTTTAGAAAGCCCAAGATCAGTGATATATGCATTTTGCAAATCACGTTGTAAGATATTTCCGCTGTGTAAATCTTTGTGAACGAGTTTCTGCAAATGAATCGACTCGAGATCCAAAGCTATATAATATAAGATGCCCAATTTATCCTTCCATTCTAATTGTGATACTTCCACAAGATTTTGTCGTAATGAACCTTTTGGTGCAATCCGCATAACAATAGTATAATCGCCAGAATTATTTCTTGACACTCCAAAACAATTTAAGAATGAAGGATTCTCGTAACCAATTTCACAGTAATTCCTCAATTCCTGGATAAATTCTTGCTCATTTTTGTTTGAATCATGAATCACTTTAAGTGCACTATCTACCCACGTATTATTAATTCTATCGAACCAAAGTGCCCAATATACAGTTGCGAATCCTCCTTTTCCCAGCTCTCCTTTAATTGTGAACTCATTATAATCAATCCAAGATAATTTAAATCTCTCATCGTCTAATGTTCTCTTAAGTTCAGGATTGACATGATCCGGTGATTTATTTGTTTTCAGTAGACTTTTATATTTTCTGAACCAATAATTTGCACTCGGAATATCTTTCTTTGTACCGATACCGTCTCGACAACATAGAGCAACATTAAACATTCCGTCTTTAACACCCATATTAGCAGATTTTTGATAGTATTCAAATGCTTTGTATAATCTTGTTCAACCCCATCTCCCCATGCATAACGAACACCAACTTTACATATCCCAATAGCATGACCCAAATCAGCAGCTCTCTTACAATATTCAAATGATTTCTGGTGATTTATTTCTACATAAGAATAACAATTACTAACGTCAGTCATCGCATCCAGATTTCCTAACTCGGCTGCTTTCAGATAATATTCAAAAGCCTTCTTTTCGTCTTTCATAACACCATACTGATACTTGTAACCAAGTTCACGAAGTTGGTCAGAGTCCATTTTTTTTTAAAGGAAAAAAAAAACTTACGCTTAAACTAAATGCAAATTTTATTGTCTAAAGTGCAACGGAGGACATTTTATGTTTAGTCTAAGTGGTACAAAAGCTACAATAAAAGTTACGTTTTTGATTAGTTCATTAGTTGTCTTATATAGTAGCATCAAAATGAAATTTTGTAAACTTTTCATGCCTCTCTACATGTATGTAGTGTAACAAAACCAAATAACAAATTCATTAGGTAAAAATGTCCAGCTGGTAAATTTCTATTACGTAGTTGGCTAGTATAGCTTAATGCTAACCCGGATTTTTGAGGGTTGACTTGTAAGAATCTCTCATATTGTAGGATAATTAATTTTATTTGAATATTTGTGATAAAGATAAAGGGATCGCCTAAAAAGTTACAGCACTGTATATTAGAGTTGCAGGTGAAACTAATCTTCAATTGTGCACCGATGGTGAAGCTATAGTTATAGATGAAACTAATCTTCAACGGTGCACCAGTTTCCTGGTGAAATTAATTAGTTTCACCAGTGTTTCACCTGCAACTCTACTGTATATACCCGCTACAAGTAATGAATAGTAATCGTAAAGTGATGCTTTGCGAATATAATTACTATTAATATTGCTTTTGCACTTTATTTTATTTACAGAAGGCTGCTGAAAATTTTAAGTATTGATTTAATGCTCCGAACTTCATTTAATAGTATTCCAACAATGGTACACATTTCAAATATAGGACTTTTAAACATCGAAATATTCATCACTACAAACTTCTTTAGTAATTCATTAAGACAAACTGGCTGAAGTAAGAGAATATCTAAATATAAAATATTATGCGGTATAAATTTCTTACATAATCGATTCAGAAGTTTATGCTTTTTTTACCAGCTAAAATATTATGATGTGACAAAGACGCTTACCGTATTGTCGCGAAATAACGGGTATGGGTGTTATTTAGAAGGTTGGCCCGAGTTAAGCTTAATTTAGGCCGGAATTTGTAATTTCACCCCTGCGCATTATTTCGCGACAATACGGTAAGTAAAATTCAAATTCAAAAAAGACGTATGCGGTAATCTAACCTTTAGCTCCTACAATGTGCATAACTTCCGAATCAGTTATATTTATAAAACTAATCAACTCCATTTTTTACTAATGACAAAACTGTTCACCATTAAGATTGAGACATTTAAGATTTCGTAATACTGTTATAAAATAGAAAAAAAAGATACTAGCTTCAAATGTCGAAACTTTTCATCGAAAATTCATCAAATATATTACGTTGCAAGCTCGCGAAAACAGCCTTCCACCAAATTCAGTACAGTATAGCAAGCTTAAGTCTTTCAAGTAGATCTATAGGCTCAGTCTGCGAAAGAATAAGCAGACCGCTAAGCTTGAAGCGAAGTACAGTATAGCAAGCTTAAGTCTTTCAAGTAGATCTATAGGCTCAGTCTGCGAAAGAATAAGCAGACCGCTAAGCTTGAAGCGAAGTACAGTATATCATCAATATTCTATTCATTTTGATGATTATTATGAAAAAAAAATTTTTAAAAAAGAAATAAAGTATAGTTATTAAAAAAACAAAGGCCCATTGATAATTTATATAGTTCACATTAGCGGTTATGCATTCACCTCGTAATACATCCACAACGTTTGGCGCATAGTGTATAACATGAGCAGTTCTTAATTTTGCAGTTTGTTCTGTTGCGACTGCTGTTACTTTGAATTTCTTGTTTTTACTTGTTCAGTCGCTTTGTTCTTGGATCGTTGGATATTTTTAGTTGTGTGCGTGGTTGTGTCAAATTTTGCTTTGTCACAGCATTTTAGGAAGATAAAAGTGCCAAGTAGAATAATATCGAATGCCCTATATTCCATATTCTGCTGAGTTTGATTAATGATGCAAAATTTTAATAGGATTTATAGTTGTTAGACGAAACCATGTGATGCTAAATATCACCTGTCACAAAATACCAAGACCAAAAAATTTAACCTAATTTTATTAAGATTTGATATGTGACATTTAGCATCACATGGTTTCGTCTAACAACTATAAATAGGATAGATTTGTTTATCGCAATTCTTATTTATTAAGCTTTAATATTTACAGTTTAGCTCTTCAATATTTACTACGATATACCGTAAAGGTATAAAGAATCTCAATATTTAACTTGGATTTCATGTGACTTGTAGAGTTTCACAAAATGTTAAACAATCATATTTTGATCGATTCATAGTACGTACGCCTTTGGTTTTTTCGATTACTCATATTTTTTAATATCAAAAAAATAATATTTGAAGTTGTATTGAATGAAAAGATATAATTTAATTTATTTTTATATATTTATATATTTATCCACGCAGTCAAATAAATTTATTAAATTAATCATATCGGTATAAATTTTAAAAATACAGTAACATGCTAAACTTAAATCGTAAACTGACGTACGTATTAATTTTATTTAGATTTCCGAACAATTCACAATCATTCATCGTTTTTTAATTTTAAAATGGTAAGGCGATTTGGAATTAATGTTAATTCGAAATTCTTTAATTCAATTTAAAATAAAACTTTTGATTCTAAATCTAGCAAAATTCCATTCCGACATACAGCATAAATACATTTAGAATTTTGAATATAACATTTAAAATATTCTGATTAGATGTAATCAGATTCAATATTTACGAATTAAGTTCTTTGAATAGTTTGAATAAACAAATGAATTATTGAATTATTTCTTTGAAAATTCACGGTTTTTTCAAAAAAATTTAAACAGTGATTACGTCCCGATTTTGATGCAAATTAAGATAGAAAAACTTGTTGAATTATCACCATCAGCTTTATGGCTTATCTGGCGCAGTTTCAAATTTCATAATCTTCCTTAATTGCTTTCTGAGTCTCTCATACTAAAACCTTTAATCTCTTAATTTTCCACTGTTGAAATTTTAGTATATGTAAAATCATCTAACGTTGAATAACGCTTGTTTTGAGGTAGAACAGAACTGACAGTTAAAAATTAATTGCAGGCCGTAATTTATATAATTTATAATTTATTCACTACCATTATATAAATAAATTCTAATGCAAATCGGTATCGATGGCAGCTAATTGAATCTTTTTTTTTATTTTTTTTTTTTAAATAAGCCATTTTACAAAGTTTTGCTATTAACTGCTGTTGAAAAAGTAACGAACAAAGAACTTATCATAGCCTATAAAGTGCTTGTTTGATATCTGTGCTAAATAAAAATAATAAAATAGCTAAGTCAATAATAATAATAATAATAAACTTTAAAGCATTTTTCAAATATTATGTACTCAAAGTTTTTGTTGGCCATGCTGGGAAGGTTTGGATATTAGAATAAATATGAACATAAGCAGCTGAGCTTATAAAATGACATAAAATTTCATCGCCAGCAAAAATATTCGAATAGCATTCCATGTTTTACTTACAATTTCAAACACATCTTTTAAATCAATCTTTTTCTTTTAATCGTGCTTATCAAGATTACGGTGTCTAATCATGTAAACAAATAAATATCATTGACAAATTTGTTATATTGAATCTTCGGAGTCTTTCATAAGCTTTACCACCTATTACCTTCATTTATCACTTTTCATCGGTGTCATAGTTCGCCTTCGTTCTTTCGAAAATTTTTTGGCGAATGTCAAAGTTAGGCTTTTACTTTTGTCAACGCAAAACCTCTAGGTTTCGCTTAATATTTTAACTACAGAAGAAGGTACATTTACTGTTTCTTGAGATGCTCTGAGTTTCATTAGGGACACTTCAAGAACACGAAACCCAGTGATCATCACATCACATGCATGACGTCATTTGTTTACTAGCACTAAAAATTAGCCTAAACTAACCTATCATCTAACCCTAGCTACCCTAACTTAGGCCGAACACTTAATCATGTGATGTGATGATCTCGAAAATATCACTGGGTTCCTTGTTCTTGAAACTACCCTTTTCATTATTTGTTAGTATGGTTGGTAACTGCTATAGGTGAAAACGGAAGCCAATTTTCAAAAAAAAAAGAACATTTCAAGATACTTGTGATCTATAATTAAATACGTATATAACATAGTTTTTCAATATTTGATTTAGATACAAAGTTAAAACAGCGAGCTTTTGAAAAATTGCTTTATTAAGTTTATTAGCGCATTGGTAATTCTCAATCAATTTTAGAATCAAAATTTATATTTTTAATGTAAATAAAATATTTCAAAGGATATTGAGACAGAAAATAGAAAATTCAAAAAGAAGATAAATTAATTTAAAAATTTCTTACACAAGCAGTGAAAAGGATCTGAAAATTTTTTTGTTCTTCGAGAAAATTATTGTACAATTTATGTTTTCAAAAATTTTTAATGTTCTTAATGATAAAAAAAAAACTCAATTTACTAATTCTACCATTTTCATATATATCTTACGATTTCTTGAGAACATTGATAACATTATATCTTTAACCCGCTCCCCAAAAACCACCAAAACGATAAAAAATGATAATCTAAAATTAATAGATTAAATGAAAGGAAATATTTATCACTATAATATAATGGAATTAAATATTGTAGAATTTTGATAACTAAGAATTCTAAAGCCGCACCTTCGTAAATACATGTTATAAACTCATATTTTATATAATTTAATTTAATTCTAATTTTGAAAATTCGCTCGAAATTTTGGAAAAATTTTGAGTATCATATAGCTTACTACTATAAACGTCTTGAGAATGTATTTGTTTACCCGACTTTGGTTTAATCTTATTGGCTTCCAAAAATTGTCCTTTGATTTCATTATCATCTTTCTGATCCATTTCATCTAACCAACTTGTGATTATTTCCTTAATTCTGTTGCAGTAGGTCTTTTATCAAAATCTTTATCCATACATTTCATAGCTAAATTAATATAACAATCAGGTCCTGAACAGTTAGGTCTTGATCCAGAGATATAAGATCATTATTAAATGGAATTCCATCAAATGCTCTTTGTCCGGTCGAAATCTCTGTCGCGATAACTCCAAAACTGTAAATATCAGATGCTTGTGTATATGGTCGACCCACCAAAACTTCAGGTGCTATATATGGCAGAATTCCACAAATTTTTCCTTCATTTACTTTTTTAGAAAGTCCAAGATCAGTGATCCATGCGTTATTCAAATATTCTTGCAAAATATTCCCACTGTGTAAATCTCTGTGAACGAGTTTCTGCGAATGAATCGACTCGAGATCCAAAGCTATACCGTATAAAATATTTAATTTATCTTTCCATTCTAATTGTGATACTTCCACAAGATTTTGTCGTAACGAACCTTTTGGTGCAATCTGCATAACAATAATATAATCACCATAATTATTTCTTGATACTCCAAAACAACTCATGAATGAAGGATTCTCGTAACCAATTTCACAGTAATTCTTCAATTCTAGGATAAATTCTTGCTCATTTTTGTTTGAATCATGAATCACTTTAAGTGCAACATCCCACCACGTATTATTAATTCTATCGAACCAACGTGCCCAATACACAGTTGCAAATCCCCCTTTTCCCCATTCCCTGATGACTCTGAGCTCACTATAATTAATCCAAGACAATTTATATCTCTCATCGTCTAATATTTTCTTAAGTTCAGTATTGATATGATCTGGTGATTTATTTGTTTTCAGAAGACTTTTATATTTTTTGTACCAATAATTTGCACTCTGAATATCTTTCTTCGTACCGATACCGTTTCGACAAAATCGTGCAACACTATACATTGCTTCTTTAACACCCATATTGGCAGATTTTTTGTAGTATTCAAATGCTTTATTATAATCTCGAACAACCCCATCTCCCCGTTCATAACGAACACCAACTTTACATATTCCAATAGCATGACCCAAATCAGCAGCTCTCTTACAATATTCAAATGATTTCTGGTGATTTATTTCTACACCAATTCCATAAGAATAACAATTACTAACATCAGTCATCGCATCCGGATTTCCTAACTCAGCTGCTTTCATATAATATTCAAAAGCCTTCTTTTCGTCTTTCCTAACACCAACACCATGTTGATATTTATAACCAAGGTCACGAAGTTGGTCAGAGTCCATTTTTTTCTTAAAGAAGAAAATAAATTTTATGTAATAAATGAAATAGAAATTTTAATTGTCTAAAGTGCAACGGAGAACATTTTATGTTTAGTCAAAGTGGTACAAAAGTTACAATAAAAAGGTACATTTTTGATTAGTTCATTAGTTGTCTTATATTATAGCATCAAAAATGAAATTTTAAACTTTTATGTCTCTCTGCACGCATATAGTGTAACAAAACCAAATAAAGTCGTAGCCCATTCATTAAATTTCCAGCTGATAATTTTCTATTTAAATATCAAATATTATTTAAAAATTTTACGTTATAAAATTCTTACTTAAGTGATTCAGAAGTTTATGCTTTTTTACCAGCTAAAGTATTATGACATGACAAAGACGCTTACCGTATAGACCCGAAATAACGCACAGGGGCTTTATTTCGAATCTCGGCCCGAATTAAACTTAATTTAGGCCGAATTTGAAATTACACCCCTGCTCGTTATTTCGGGTCTATACGGTAAGTAAAATCCAAATTAAAGAAAGACAAATGCGGAAAGCCTACATAAAATCATATCAACTGATGGATAAATAAATGTCAAATTGATTACGAGGAAGTCGCATACGCTTAGAAAAAAATATCCACCTTTCAATTCTTTTACTTCTTTCAGTAACGTGCGTATATCTATACATGGGTGTCTAAATTATTTTTTAAAAAGTAATTTCGACAAACATTTCGACATTGCTAGTTTTTTTATATGAATTCCACAAAGTAACTATACTACCTAACGTATTTTGACATAAAGAATTCAAATAATTTCACTAAAAATTTCGACAACTATGAAATTTAATTTCGCCATTAAGAAAAATTAATTTCAACAGACTAAATGTCGAAATAATTTTTATTAAGAGGAGTAATTTAGACACCCATGTATACGTATATCCAATGTCAATAAATGTAGATTTACGGATTTTAGATAATGTCGATTCTTGATACGCGTTTTATTTAAACTAGAGTGGGTAGGTCTATTTAAAAATCAATCTGAAAATTAATAGCATTTTCAATGGTATTAGATATTTGTAATAATGTGTATTATGGTACAATACCTTCTAGATAAACAATACCAGCATTAAATCATCCAAATCTATGTATAAAAGATTATTAATGGTTGTAAATTTGATAACTATACAAATTTCATAATTAAATACCTGCTATCGTGAGGTCATATTAGATAAGGGTTATAAGCATAGGTTATACGGGATGGATGTTTATAAAGGATTCAATTTTAATGATAGTGGGTTATTAATGAGTGTATTTTAGTTGGTCGGTAAAGTAAAAATACGGTATTCATTTTTTATGCAACATGCTAGATTCTTTCAAACTGCCTCCCTAGCTTTACTAGTTTAGTCGTCATATTATACGTACAAAATAGCCGTGGTCGAATCACGATCTGTGGTTTTAAACATTGATCTCCCATACATAGCCCTCATCTTTTTAATCAATCTTTTCTTTAAATCGTGCTCATCAAGGTTACGGTGCCTAATTGTGCAAACATACATCATTGACAAATTTGTTATATCGAGTCTTCAAATTCTGTAAAAAAAACTCTTAGAACAACAAGTCTGGTATAGAATTTTAAAAGTAAATCATATTTGTATTTATTTTTATTTCGGTGTATTTTACAAGTTTTACCGCCTCTCGCCTACATTTATCAGTTTTTTTTTATCAATTTTCATTAATTTCATTAGATTCACCGGTTTGCATTTCACCTTTTCAAAAATTTATTGGCAAAAGTCAAATTAGGTTCAACGCAAACCCTCTAGGTTTCGCCTAATACCATAATTATAGGACTGGTAACTTCTAAAGGTGAACTCGGAAGTCAATTTTCAAAAAAAAAGGACATTTTAACATACTTTTTGTTAATAATTAATACGTAAATAAAGCTTTTCAATATTTAATTAAGATACAAAGTTAAAACGGGCGCTCTCATAAAAATTTGCTTTGTTAAGTTTGATTAGCATATTTATAATACTCAATCAATTTTAGAATCAAAATTTATATTTTTCTTAGTTAAAATATTTCAAAGTATATTGAGCAGAAAATTCAAAAAAGAAGATAAAATTAATTTAAAAATTTCTTACTCCAAGCAGTGAAAAGGATCTAAAAATTTTTTGTTCTTCGAGAAAATAATTGACAATTTATGTTTTCAAAAATTTATAATGTCCTTAATGATAAAAAAAACTCGATCTGTTTTCATATATATCTTACGAGAACAAAATTTTTGAGAACTTTGATAACATTATATCTTTAACCCTGCTCCCAAAAAAACAAATCACCAAAACGATAAAAATAATAATCTAAAATTCATAGATTAAATGAAAGGAAATATTTATCACTATAATATAATGGGATTAAATATCGTAGAATTTTGATAACTAAGAATTTTAAAACCGCACCTTCCTACGTAAACACAGTTTTTATATAATTTAATTTAATTCTAATCTTGAAAATTTGCTCGAAATTTTGGAAAAATTTTGAGTATCATATAGCTTACTGCTATAAACGTCTTGAGAATGTATTTGTTTGCTCAACTTTGGTTTAATCTTATTGGCTTCCAAAAATTGTTCTTTGATTTCATTATCATCATCCTTATCCATCTCATTTAACCAACTTGCAATTATTTCAATAATTTCTGTTGCAGTAGGTCTTTTATCAAAATCTTTATCCATACATTTCATAGCTAAATTAATATAACAATCTGGTCCTAAACATTTAGGTCTTGATCCATCGATAATTCTTGATATAAGATCATCATTAAATGGAATTCCATCAAATGCACTTTGTCCGGTCGAAATCTCTGTCGCAATAATTCCAAGACTGTAAATATCTGATGCTCGAATATACGACTGACCCAACAAAATTTCAGGTGCTATATACGGCAGAATTCCACAAATCTTTCCTTCCTTTACTTTTTTAGTAAGTCCAAGATCAGTGATACATGCGCTATTTAAATATTCTTGCAAAATGTTTCCGCTGTGTAAATCTCTGTGAACGAGTTCCTGTGAATGAATCGACTCGAGATCCAAAGCTATACTGTATAAAATATTTAATTTATCTTTCCATTCCAATTGTGATACTTCCACAAGATTTTGTCGTAACGAACCTTTTGGTGCAATCCGCATAACAATAATATAATTACCAGAATTATTTATTGACACTCCAAAACAACTCATGAATGAAGGACTCTTGTAACCAATTTCACAGTAATTCTTCAATTCCTGTATAAATTCTTGCTCATTTTTGCTTGAATCATGAATCACTTTAAGTGCAACATACCACCACATACCATTAATTCTATCGTACCAACGTGCAGAATATACAGTTGCGAATCCTCCTTTTCCTATTTCGATGATATCTTCAAATTCATTATAATCAATCCAAGATAATTTAAATCTCTCATCGTCTAATGTTTTCTTAAGTTCAGGATTGACATGATCTGGTGATTTATTTGTTTCCAGAAGACTTCTATATTTTGTGAACCAATAATTTGCTTTCTGAATATTTCTCTTTGTACCGGTACCATTTCGATAACATATGGCAACATTGCTCATTGCAGCTTTAACACCCATATTTGCAGACTTTTCATAGCATTCAAATGCTTTGTTATAATCTTGTTCAACCCCTTTTCCATATTCGTAACGAAAACCAACTTTACTTATACCAATAGCATCACCCAAATCAGCAGCCCTCTTACAATATTCAAATGATTTCTGGTCATTTATTTCTACTCCAATTCCATAAGAATAACAACTACTAACATCATTCATCGCAGCCGGATTTCCTAACTCGGCTGCTTTCATATAATATTCAAAAGCCTTCTTTTCGTCTTTCTTAACACCAATACCATATCGATAATTGTAACCAAGGTAACGAAGTTGCTCAGAGTCCATTTTTTCTTAAAGAAAAAAAAACCTTTTATGTAATAAGTGAAATAGAAACTTTAATTGTCTAAAGTGTAACGGAGAACATTTATGCTTAGTCAAAGTGATACAAGAGTTACAATAAAAGTTACGTTTTTGATTAGTTCATTAGTTGTCTTATATTGTAGCAGCAAAATGAAATTTTGTAAACTTTTCATGTCTCTCCGCATGCATGTAGTGCAACAAAAACCAAATAAAGTCGTATCCCGCCCATTCATTAAGCAAAAATGTCCAGCTGATAATTTTGTGGTTGGCTAGTGGTACTTTCCAACCTGTAAAAAAATCTCTCATGTTGTAGGATAATATTATTGAAATTTATTGTGAATAAAGATAAAGGGATCGCCCTAAAAAGTTACAAGTAATGAATAGTAATTGTAAAGATGATGCTTTGCAATTATAATCATTACCAATGTTATTTATGTATTTTAATAGTTGTTAGACGAGAACTTTTTCGTATGATGATAAAAGACGAAACATCTGACGAAAATTGAAACACAAATCCTCTGACGAAAGACGAAATTTTAAACTTAAAATGACGAAACCTTACACTTTAAAAGATAAAACCCTAGTACTCTAAAAAAAAAAAAAAAAACACATAAAAAGTAACAAAATGTTATTTTCATTGAATTAGCATTCATAATTTATTCAGAGATCAGTATCTGAATTTACATGTATGCCAGCAAAAATAAACTAGTTCAGTTTTTCTGGACAATGCTAGGATTGTTATAGAGCGGTTGAAATAACCTTCTCAAAAGCCATAGTACTCATGGAAATAATACAAATAATGGATTAAAACGTACTAGCACAAAATAAATTTGTAAGATCATAAAGTAACATATGGGCCAATCCACGACATTTGGGCCTTTAATAGAGTCACAAATTTAGTTCAAACAGTGTACAAACCCCTTATTTGGCTTTTTTTGATTGGTTTTACGAATTATTAGGGTGATTGTTTTGATTTATTGAGGGTTTATTCTGCACTATTAAACAGGAGGAAACGTCCAAATATAGATATGATTTTCGTTTTCTGTTACACAGATCACTCATTGTATCGACCAGTCAAAATATCACTACGGGATTAGTCAACCAATCAAATTGCGAAATTTACAAAAAGACGAAACCATGGATTCAAAAAACATGTTGTAAAGCAAAGTGAGAGCTTCATGTTTGTTTAATTATTTTCAATATTCATATAAAAGATAAGTCAAGCGAGCCTTCCAAAAAAGTATTGTAAAATAATATAAAAAAAATTTTTTATCAATTGTGTAACAATTTTATGACGTTCAAACGTTTCCCCCTGTTGCACTATTATGCAACAAGGATATAACAAACTTGCATCAAACCCATTAGATTATCGACCAAACCAATTGTCTGAGCCTACTGAGACATGCTATTTGACATCGCTATCCATTAGATTATTGTCCAACCCATCTGTCTGAGCCTACTGAGACATGTTATTTGACATCGATATTATTCGTGACAGTTGATCTTCGATCAACATGTCTAAAGTAATCGAATAATTGAATTCATGGTATTCATAAATAAATTTATTAGTTATTTTAACCCCATCTCAAAAGCAGCAATAAATAGACATAAACAGTAATAAATAGATAGATATTCAAAAACTGCTTTTTTTTAATAATGTGTTTACCATCTACTTCTCAAAATTTAACTTCTAAGCCTTCTATCTCTTTTGTTTCGTGTCCTGTCTGTTTTCGAAATTTCAAATCAGAAAATAGATACAGACAACATTGTAATGCTATTAAAAAATATAACGTACCACATAGTGATCTTGATGAAATTCCAGTTAGAACATTGCACGAATTTAAGAATATTTTAATTCAACAAATACATCGCCAATTGCCATTAAGTTTTACCAAGATAGGAAGAAAAGCGTTAACAGTTCTGTGTACTGAAAGTCTATTCGTTGCTGTTTTTAGAGGCCACGTTCATCAAGTTTCAAATAATCCACGCGTATACAAATGCAGATTTCATGGAGAGTC
Organism: Dentiscutata erythropus; assembly: GCA_910591965.1. Lineage (NCBI taxonomy): Eukaryota > Fungi > Glomeromycota > Glomeromycetes > Diversisporales > Gigasporaceae > Dentiscutata > Dentiscutata erythropus. The sequence continues at coordinate 12,391 of CAJVPY010000104.1, read as the reverse complement.
TGCATATTCAACTTTAGCACAAATTTTGGAAGATCCTAAATGGGGTCAAAAAAATTATGATCATAATCTACAAACGTACATCGTTTTAGAACTATTGAATCATACACTTTATCCTAACATTAACAACGATCAAGATAATGACATTGACCCTCTGGTGCAATTAAATAATCAAAAAAAAAAAAAGAAAACCTAAAATTTTTCCATGGTGAGCTTCTGGTAAAATGGAAAAAAAAAATTATTAAAGAAATAGACTGACATGCTTGTGCAGCAGGATTTGTGTACTTATCTTTTTACATTTCACAAAGATATGCATGTACTTAATAAGTAATTTTACTGCGCTTTTCAAATTACTGTAATCAGCAAATTTTATTTTTGGAATGTTGTTATTTCAGTGGCGATTAGTAAAGAATAAGGATTTTAAAACAGTAATTTGAAAACAGTAAATTATCTAATTATAAGCAAATATGCAAAAAATTAGTTTGAAAATAATTCATCATAAGGTCGCTCTCAAGCGTCTTATTCAATGGGTCAAAAAGTGTTGGAAATAAATTCTATTTAGCAGAAAACATTTAAGCATGTTTATCATTACGATAAATATATGTAATTTGATAAAGTTTATTACGTAACAACTTAGTAAAGCATATTAAATAGTTTTCCATTTCAATCAACAAACTTTTTACAACAAACTACCTTTTTTTATACCTGCCTTGAAAAATTTTACGATAAATAGAGTATTCAAAGAGATCGTTCAAACAACTTTGCCCAAGAAACAATAACAACTTACCATCTCTTGGTTTTCGCTTAAATGGCGACAAATTCAACTATCTATTACTTTCTGTTGGATGGATGTGTTTTTTTATTTTTTTTGCCGATGACATTTGACAAATAATAGAAGAATCAATAGGGGACTGCTTAAGTATCGACTGTAATGTTTATTTTGAGTGTAATAAATGAGCACTTGTATGATCACTTATTAATTAAGAAGATTCCAATTAACCCAAGTGGAAATGGACTTACATGAACGTTAAGTAAAAATTTTATTATTATTATTTAATACGAAGTTTTTTAGTTTTGTGTTACACTGAAATATCGTTATATGTATAAAAAAGGTTTCGTGACTCATATTCTAAAATTTCTATTATGGCTGCATTTTGAGGATCACCACCATTCAGAGTAGTCTTTCGAAAAAAATAAGATATATGTGCATGATTTTTTTTTTCAACCGCATTACAAGAAAATGCTTTTATTCTCCACTGCTTATGTTTTTGATGTAGTTCTCACCCATGAAATAAGAAATGAATATAGGGTGTTATATGAACTGGCAAATAAAGGCCTTTGATGATACTGCAAGGATCTTTTGGATCCTTCTCATTGGGTTTTAAGTGACAAATGCTTTATATATAAGAGATCACTATTTTGATCACATATTACCTTATACAAGTCGACAAATTTGTCCCACAAAGATCGAATTAACTTGGCCTGACTTGGATGAAAAAGGATGTTTAGATTAAAGAGTTGTAACACTTTAAACTTGTCACTACTGCTTAATGATGTATTTTTCCATGTGCTGGATTCTTCCCAAAATTGGAATTTAATATTAAGCCGATTCATTTTATTTATAATAATTTGGCGACTAATATCATTGAATAAATCTCATTCTTTAATTTCTGATAACATTAATGACCAGAGTCGATCCTCAATTCACAGCAAAACATGCAACTCTTCAAATACGTAATTGGATAAAGGAATCATGTTGAATAATGGTGGTTTAATGTTGCCCAGTATATTAAGGTAGTTATTCTTTAAATCGTCTATTGACTTTGTTATTCTCTAATCTTGTATTACGTCTCTAATTTTCCGTTTAAAGCAGAGACACCAAGCACAAAAATGTTTTGAATTTGTGGCATTTAATCTGAGACAGATTGCCAAAAACTTTTAATCATTATTAAAATATAGCTCAAACTGCTATAAGATATTTGCGACCTCTAATCCATTATCTTTAAAGTCTTTAAGATCATTAAGGAATGGTCTTAATATGAATTCAAGAGATTTATACTTTTTGACTCCCAAATATAAAGCAACGGTATGATGATAGCTAGGTTTATGGCAATTTTTTTAATCGTTAAGAATTATAAATGTAATCATAACATGCTTGACTTTTCGTCCAACATTTCAACTGTCACTGGAAACTCACAAATGGATTATTGGATAATTAACTAATAATACATTTTCATGCAACAAATAAGGAATTATATATCTGAGTATTCCTTTACAATTACGTTGCTCACCTATATCTATAGAATTCATAATTTTATCTATTACTTCAGAATCTAAATTATTAGATTATTACCTATATTGTCAAACTCTTCATTTATATTATCAGATTCATTGTTCATAATATCTTCTATTGTTGTATTCATATTAATATGTTTAATAGAAATGTCTTTAGACATTCTTTGGGTTAGGTCACTTCATTCATTTGCAATAATATATGCACATAGTAGTTGATGATGTGTTGCCATCAAATTTCGATAAGCATCTCGTGAAATATAACATGTATCTACTACTTTAACTGTATTAAAAATTTAAGCTTTTTTTTGTACAAGATCGTCCCCAAAATTAGAAGAATAATTTTGGTTATTGATAGAAAAATTCAAATGATTTTAGCTTAACGGAATTCTGAGCATTATAAATGGGACTTGTACTTTAAATAAATTTCTCTTTTATTATTGTTCTAATATTTTTTGTGTGTCTTTTAAATGTTTGCTCTGAACATTGTTCAGTGGGTTTAACTATACGTTTATCCCAAGGTTCTCTAACTTTTTTAAGTGTTTGAAGCTGTAATCCAAAGAGAAGCGGCCCAGATAAAACACTTTTATTTGAACTATTTACAGCCTGTAAGTGGAATTTTATTTTAAGTAACTATTAGATATAAAAAATAATTATTTAAAAAATTGTAATTATCTCACACAAGACACTTATATGAAGAAGTCTTTTTTAACATGAGACAATCACATGATTTTTGAAAATTATTTAATATGTACCATACTATACTCTGTTGCGACCTTACTAGCTGATTCATTTGATTTAAATACGTATTCAAAAGACGGGCCAAATAAAATTTAAAATTCTGGATATCCACTTTTATATTCAATTTTACATTGAACTGTTTGTAGACTTTTTTATGTCTCCAGGTAGTTTTTACAGAATAATTATCAGGAATTGGATAATTTTTAGAAGGTAATGTATAACAAAATATAGAAGAATTTGGACAGAATCTCTTATCCTCTATAAAATAACTAAATGATCTCTATGTAATATTGTTTTTTTTCTTTATACGTAATTACACGATTCTCGTATGATTCGAAAATTTCAATATCAGGATTACAATTTAAATGAGTTGACATTATTATAGCAATTTAATTTTTAAAGATTTTAGAAATTTAAGATATTTTGGACAATAAGTATAGTAATGTTGGTTATTGATTAGAATGAATTAGTTATAATTAGAAAACTTTAATTATCAAAGCGCTTTCTAATATTTATATTTATTTTTGCATACGATTTATATTTAAAAATAAAACAAATTATTGGTACAATCGAAGAACAAAACTAATATTTTACTAATACTATAAATTATTAACCTTACAGAAGTGATATGGTGATAAACTGGCACATGAAAGGTTTGAACATGTGATGAATATTGCATATTTGACATCGGCATGTGCATATACTTTTTTACATTGTCTTTATTCCAAATTAGTATTAGACTATATATTAAATCCTAAAGTGTCAAATTTCAGTATACTATCAATAATGATCACTATTGATTATAAATTTTATATGCCACTTATTAATTTTTTTGCTTCCCTAAAAATCAACACGCATAATCACTTTTAAGAGAAAATAATGATACATAGCGATAGTGCTTTCAATTTCAAACACTATTTGACAATGCAAGGGGTATCATTTAAATATCTAATATTAAGAATTAGATCGCTAACCAAATTAAATATTTAAGTAATTGTATCGCATCATTAAAAATTCTACCAGAGAAAAGTCTGAATATGTAATAGAAAAGTAAACACTTTCAAATTTATGATTGTATGCAATCGTGATCACTGTTGTTTATAAATTTGATAGTGCCACTTATCACATTTCTTTATCATCCTAGTCATTTTTAAAAAGAAGAATTTTGATCAAAAAATATTTTAGTTCAGATTTATGATTTTGAAATTTTTTAATTGTTCAAATGATAAAAATTCCCAAATTACAAGGTTAGAACACTAACTATGATATAGATCAGAATAATTGATAAATGACCATTTTATAATGAAAAAGTATTTACTGGTGTTTATAATTTGTAACTTCACTAATATTACAATTTATTTATTAATAAAAACTAATATTTCTATATAAACAACATTGAAGATACGATCCAAAATTTATTTTTTTATAATTATAAAAATTGTGTCTTCTAAACAATACCCTCTGAAGTATACTTTTTTTTAGTCAATCTATCAATACCTTTTACTTAACAAAATGCCACCTAGGTGTAGACTTCCATCTAAAAAAAAAGACAACCTATTATTCAAATAATGAAAAAAAAAGCGCCAGTGATATATCAATACCATCAAATAACAGAAACAACCCAATCCAAAATCATAAATAATGAAAAGATAGTGCTTAAAAAGGGCGAAGCTTTTTTTGAAAAGGAACAAACTCAAGAGATAACTGAGACTAAACAATGTGATACACAAATTAAAATACCTGCTGCAGTTGGAATCTGCTCTATAGAGAAAGCTGGTCAAGATAAAAGAATTGGTATTCAAGACATATGTTATGAGTACAGACTCAAAAAAAAAAATTAGTGAGAGTCAAGATACATTTAAGGCTACACAAAGTAAATTTTTCACTTTATATAATGTGAAATTAGAAAATTGAGTTGGTAGTTGGATTTTTTTCTATGGTCATATTGAGTAATTCCGGGAAAATAAGGTCTCTGTCAGGTGATATCAGATTTATAAAAAAAAATTAATGCCAAAAAATAGAATAATTGGTGCAATTGGAACTTTAAAAAAAAAATTTTTTTTGAAAATTTGAAAAAATACTTATGTAGAGTTTCTTGAATTTTTTGCTCCTAATTTGAAAAATAATAAATATTATAGGAAAAAAATAAATTGATATAAGCATCTTTTATTAATAATTTTAATCTGTTTTAAATTACCTTCAAATTCTCTTAAAATATTAGTGATCAGTGATTGAATCTGCCTAAAAAATCATAACCTAGGTGAACAATTTGCATTGCTTACTTATTTTAATATAATAGCACTCTGTATTTGTCCTTTTCAACCTAATTTCATTAAAATGTAATTTCCACTATTATGACTATTGGTGGATTTATGATATAAAAAAAAAAAGCAATATGTTCATTCTTTTTGACTTCAACTTTTAATAGCAATAACCAAGAGTTTCTAACCTTTAACAATTTCTAATAATATATATATATAATTCATCATTTTCTACTCCAGTTCTATTTAGTAACAATGATTTATATCCTTTACTAGTGCTTCCTATTTTTCTCATCTCAACAGATCTCTAATAAATTATTATGTTCATTCTTTTCAATATTAAGTTCTTTTTTGTCTTAAAACAACTAAAGAAAATAAAATATAAAACAAAAAAAAATAAGTACAATATATATAACAAATTCAAAAAATTGAGTTTTATTATACATAGTATAAAGATCGAGTGTTTGGAGAGTTTTACTCTCAATGAACGAAAATTATATAGTTGTATATTTTTGTGTAATATTACTAAAATCAGCACCAAGTGTAATGACAAGCGACCTGACACACTATAAAAAATTTTTAGGGTATGAGGTTCTCTCTTCTGCATAGTGTCGCATATTGGCCCATATAATGTATAATATAACATAGAATACTCATTTTTAACTTTCTTTAAACAATTCAAGCGACTATATAATAAAATTTTAGAGGAATTTACATATAAGGGCTCGAAAAATAAAAATAATTGCAAATACAGTAAGGGCCCAAAGTGAAAATAATTACATATAAGGGCCCAAATTTTGAAAAATTTTACAATTAAGGCCAAAATAACTTTGTGTTATGATAATAGTGGTTCTTTAAACATTATAACTATATGTATGTATTGATTATTATATTCTATACTTTACATTTTGTTAAATGAACTTTCTTTTAACCTAGAAACAATTTGACTAAGTTAATTACGATATATATTGTTATTGTAATGTTTATTCGGTTCTAAACTGATATCACTGTACCAAACTAATGAGTCAATATTTTGTGAACATTACTATGCATTAATCGAAGATATTTAGTCATTTATATTCATAGAGAAGTTAAATTACTTTTAAAAATCAGCAAAAAGTGATTATAATTTTTACATGAAAGGTATTAAGAGGATAAATGCAATACTAATTAAAAAGTAATACATTTAAATTTTACTGTATTACCGCGAAATAATGCACACCTGCGGTGTTTCGATTACCTGCGTGCTATTTTGAGTGCACCAATGTGCGTTATTTTGAGGTAAACTCGATTTTTTTTCCTAAACTATATAAATCATAAATAAGGATTTCTTATATATTTTTACTTTAACTGTATATATCTTACGTGTTATACATTCAATTATTAGCAGCCCAATACGAAAGTATTAGAACAGTATTTTGTTTCGAAGTGATTACAGTGTATATTGATTGATCGGGTGTTGCATTGTTGAGATTTATCGAATGATTTATCCAATTATTAGTAGTTTTAAGGGGAATAGGTTTTTTTCCCAGTAAGGTAATAGAAACACCAGAATAATTTCTTGATACTCCATAACATTTCAAAAACTAAGGATTTTCATAACCAATTTCACAGTAATTCTTCGAATCGCAAATCACTTTAAGTGCAGCATCACTCCTTATATTTTTAATTTTGTCAGTCCAATTTGCCCAATATATATTTGCAAATCCTCCCTTTCCCAGCTCCCTGATAATTTTAAACACATAAAAATCATTTCAAGATAATTTAAATCTCTTATCGTCTAATATTCTCTTAACTTCAGAATTGATATGATCAGGTAATTTATTCATTTTCAGAAGACTTCTATATTTTGTGAACCAATAATTTGTCTTCTGAATATCTCTCTTTGTACCAATACCATTTCGATAATATAGAGCAATGCTATTTATTGCTACTCTATTACCCATATCAGCAGATTTTTAGTATTCAAATGCTTTTTATAATCTTGATCAACCCCTTTCCCATATTCGTAATGAATACCATCACTACACGTTGCCTTAGCACAACCTAAATCGGCTGATCTCTTATAATATTCAAATGATTTCTGGTAATTTATCTCTACTCCAACTCCTTACTATAACAAAACCCAACAGTGTTCGTCACAGCTGGATTTCCTAACTCAGCCACTTTTATATAATATTTAAAAGCTTTCTTTTCGTCTTTCTTAACACCAATACCATATCGATAATTGTTACCAAACATATGAAGTTCATCAGAGTTCATTTTTTTAAGAAGAAAAAAAAAATTCACGACTAAATAAAATGCAAATTTAATTGTCTTAAGTGTGGCAGCGGAGGATATTTATTGTTTAGTCATAGTGGTACAAAAAATTATATCAATGTGGTGGTAGATCATATGATCGAATAGCGAAGCAGTCACATGTTCGATGCCACTACATGTCATGCAACAAATACGCGCAGTGCTAATCTAATAAAAGAAAATAATTAAAGTTTGAAAATCATATAAAGACACACAGCAGCACATGTCAGCAATGCATAAAGGACCGAGTGACTAAAGCCTCAAGAATGTATTTAAACCAAGAAACAGAATATGAGTCCAAAGTGTTAAACCTGAATAATCGAAGGTTTCGACCCACCCACTCACCCAAAAAAAAGGGGTGACCACGTGATTCTGTGCATGTTTTCAATTTCTCAGCTATTACTATATTGAAGCCGGCTTGCTTTAGTGAGCAGAAACTACTGGCTAATCAATCCTATGGTGACTCTCAGCGCAATGTTTATTGCAACCTCTCAGGATGTCATTGCTGTTCTGACCAATCTCGGTCAATCACTCGCCTCATGATCTTGTACTAATTACCATTTAATTGCTTCAACAAAATAATATCTGGCCTAAAATAATTTACTGGCATAGTCCAATAGTAACATATAATGCGATGTTTTTCATATGTTTTTGATTAGTTGATTTATATTATCACATCAACAATATAATTTGAAAAATTTTCATATCTCTGCATGCATATTTGTATTTTAGTGTAGCAAGTACAAAATTTTACAGTACTTATTGTAACGGTTGTATTGAAAGAGCGAAAAGGATTATAGACAAATTTGAGACTCCAACCATGTATGAAAATTGGGGTTTATATATATAAAAGAAATATGAATCTGCCTTTAACTAATTAATCTTTAGATCAAAAGAAAACTTAGTATGATTTATAATATGATAATAACTAAAAATGCATATACAAAAGAAGGATGAATTAAAATAATTTGGAAATGAGATCAAGGGATTGAATGATTGATTGATAATGATGTTTATAATAAATGACTTGATTGAAATATAAGACTTATAATAAATCAATCTTAAGAACAACTATAAAATTACAGTGATTGAAAGATGATATTTGATATTAAAGTGATAAATTATCACTATTCTGACTCTTATGTTTTAAAATCAGCTGATGCTAGTGATGCTAAAGGTGGCAGGACAAATTACTTTTCACGTTTCAAATTAATTCTTTTCTTTAGATGAAAACACTTCTAAATGAAAATCATGTAACAAGTTCCGAAAGCATATGAAGACTATTACACCGAATTTTGAGTCTTAATAAGCCGTATCAAGGTTACAAGTTAATTTGGTCCGTTGAATTGAGTTACGAAAGGTTTATTAATGTTAAAGTCAAAATTTATAAGATAAGTATTTTATATTACTACTTTCTTTTGACTTATGAAGGACGTGGAACTTATTTGCCTTAATTAAAATAAAAGTTCTTATATAATTTTAAAGATTTACAACAAATACATAGAATTTTTAATGTATCCGCTACAGATTCTATGAAGTCATAGAGATTTCAACATACTCATTGCTATCATAACACATTTGCTGCTACAATCACAACTTCGTGGATTTTACTGCATATTCAAAATTCATTTGATTTTCAGAAATCTAAGCTACTAAGCCTTATTCGACTTCTATTTTAGTATAACTGATAAAATTATGTACAATGCGTCGAAATTAATAATACACACGGGTATTGTTATCAAAATGGAATTGGTGAGATAATATATTTACACTTGCGAAATAATACTAATAGAATATATAAAATAAAATATAATAAAATAATATATAATAAAATAAAAGAAAAAGTAAACACGGGATTGAATCATGTACACTGTAATGAACACAATTCATTACATTTGCCTCTCTGGACCATTGAGCCCCTGCAAAATAGTTAATTCTAAAACTTTGTTAATTTCTTGCTGGGCAAGAGATTGGGCTTCAGCTTGTAATATAGCAAAATCCTTTTGATATAAGCGTTGAAGAATGTATAGAGTAATGAATTGAGCAGTGTAAAGGTAGAAAGGACCATGGGATTTATACAAATAGTATGTTCTTCAAGGAATAATTAGAAAGTCCTGAAGCTTGCCGGTCAGATTAATTAATCTTTTAACAAGTTTCTTAGCTTCTTGATTCTATACCTTCTCTTGTAATAAGAACCCAAGAGAGAAATAGTATAGTAATTGTGCGATTTGGCCTGTTCATTCTGGATTAATAAAAGTACAAATATAAGTCATCTTTTCCTTCCAGGAATTACCATAAGGCTTTTCTGGTTGCTATTCAATAGTCAGGGTCTGTTGAAGGTCCTCAAGGAACATAGGTAGCTTAGTATGCAATGTTTGAGCAGCTGTTTTGCTTTTTATATTTGTTACTAATAAGGTTTATGACTAGTGTTCTGTTGCACCTTGGGCTGAAACAATATAAGTGTCATCGATTTTGGCTTTTTCCATTTGGGCTTTTAATTTAGCCAAGGTCTTTTCAATGTGGGTAGGAATTGGAAAAGAAGAAGTTGACATTTTAAGAAGAAGTAACTATTCTTTTTTTTTTTTAACTTTAGTTTGTTTATTAAAACAAAAATCACCAAGACTTTGGTTTTCGGCTGATATAAGCAATGGGAATTGGCGTGACTGTTATTCGAGAATGATAGCATGACAGCCGGTTTCCATGAATTTTGGCCTTTAACATGTGACTATCTATTGTCTTTAATTTGTATAACCCAAAAGGTAGTATGTCATGTATATAGTAAGGACCTTCATTTTTAAGCTCCAATTTAGAGCTATATAACAACTGTAGATCAGATCTATATAAAAGGACCTGATCACCGATTTTATATGATTCTATTTTATTCTTTGTTTCATAATACCCTTTTTACTTTTTCTGCACCTTCTTTATTTTTTCTTTAGCATCTAATCGGGCTTTTGTTACTTCATCTAATAGTTTTTCGATCCTTCTATAAATTTTGTCCTGTAATTCTTCATTGGTCCCAGATCGAGCATCCATATAATAAGTAGAATAGTTTGTAACTAGTAGTATGATGAAGAGTGATTCGATATGCAAATAAAGCAGCTAGTAAATAATATTCCCACTCTTATTGAAATTGATTTACACTTTTGTTTAATACACTACAAAGGGTCTTATTGAATTGTTCGAAGAGACCATTAGTTTGGGGGTGGTAGGCTGTAGATGTATAACGGGTGCATTGACTAATTTATTACAAAAATGGGAACCTTGATCTGATAGGATTTCTTTAAGACTTCCATGTTGACAAATTAAGTCTTCAAAGATAAATGTGGCAACACTTTTGGCATCAGCTACCTCTAATGCTCAAGCTTCTGGCCACTTGGTAAGGTACTCAGTGGCAACTACAATATACCTTTTATTTGTAGTTGTTATTGGGAGGGAACCTACAATATCAATTTCAATGCGATCAAAAGGTTTCTCAATTTTAATTGGGTATAGGGGTTCACAAGTAGTAGGTTTCTTTTTCTTTTAACACCAATTACATATTTGAATATATTGTTTAATATCATTGCCCATTTGTGGCCAATAGTAACAGGTGGCAATTCTTTGATATGTTGCATGAAATCCAAAATGCCTGAAAAGAGGATCATCATGAAAACTAAAAAGGATAGCGTTAACTTCTTCTTTTTTAAGAACCCTTTGCAGATGCAAAGGCTTTCGGGAATTGCTCTTGTATAATAGTCCATTTATAACATGGTAATAACGGGTTTTGTTTTTTAGATTTTGGATTTCTTTGACCAAAAAATTTGGGGACTTCTTGGTATATAAAATACCGAAGGTATAGGTTATATAATTGAGGGTTCATATTCGCTAACTTGGTCTAATTTGTGTCAATTAAATTTTCTATCTATTTAATTAGACTTAGTTAATTGAAACTTGAAATATGGAAAATAAAAAGTAAGATTAAACTAAATATGCCAGGACATCGTAACCTAAACTGGATTAATGGATTTAAAAAGAAGTATAAAATTTTAAAATAATTTTTATTTTTATCTGGTTCCAAAAATTTGTTTTTCTAAAAATATTTTTAAACCAAGGATGCTTTATCAACAGCGATCTATGGAATTTGTGACAAGATATCAACATTGGTGTAATTCTTTTCGGGTTTGTACACAGTAGTAAAAGAATATTCCATCAGGGTCATTACTCAATGGGCAAAGCAATTTTGGGGTAACTTAATCTCAAATAGAGATTTCAAAGCAAAATGGTCCATATATAAAATGAAACATTTACTATGCAGGTATAAACAAAAGTATCTAATAGCCCATACTACCACAAGGCACTCTTTTTTGGTTATAGGATAATTTTTCTCTGTGGCGGTAAGACTACAGCTGGCATAAGAGATAACTTGTTCATGTCCTTTTTCATCCTTTTAAGACAGTATGGCACCCAAAACAATGTCCGACACATCAGTGAATAAAATAAAAGTCTTGGAGAAATCACAATAAGCCAATATGGAGGTAATTGTGAGTTTTTCTTTAAGGGTTTCAAAAGCGATTTGTTGTTTTTCACTCCATTTATAACTTATATTTTTCTTTAACAAATGATTTACCACTGTTTTCGAAATGGTTGAGAATAGCAGGATTTACAAAAAAAAATTTTTTTTGATGAATACTCGAATACTCGATTAGTTAAGAACTTAGATCAACGATCGATTCCTGATTTATGTAATTGTTATATTAAACAATTACAGAATTACAACTAGCTTATACGTAGCAATAGTGCTTTTTATTTTTGGCAGCTGC
>CAJVPY010000103.1:0-36135 GCA_910591965.1 Dentiscutata erythropus | reverse complement strand
CACTAAAACAATTACCAAACCCCGTGATCGATTCGAGACAAAATGCTGCTCCGATACTATCGTATCGGGCAGCTAAATTTGGGTTATAATAGGAAACCCTACTTTTAATAATGAACTTGGCCTGAAAAATTCGATCAAAATATGTAATATGGCACATTTAATGGGGCGAGTTATTTTGGGACGCGTATGGTCGTTATTTTATGTCAAAAAACAAATTTCAAAAAAAAAGGGTAACGCCCACGTGCGTTACGCGCCAATACAGTATACATCATTACACAATTCTTGAATGTGTGCCAGGATGTGGCGCATTAATCAGCCACATCAATATTTTTTATTTCAGTACGCTCGTAAAATTTCTTTTTGAATGAACCTTCTTATAAAATTTAATTCAATGCCATGCTAAAAAAATTTTTGTCATTTTTTTAAATACATATTTAGAAATTCAATGAACATTCGAATATTGGTCAAAATTTTTCACAAATGCTCTAAAAGTGAAACTCCTTAAACAATAAGGAACATTACTATGATTCTTTTTTAAGAACGATTCAGTATAGATTATAAGAACCCCTTTTTTCATTTAAAGAATTTTTTATCAAATTTTTTAATTGGAACAATAAATTACTTGGGTTGATTAATGTGCCACCAACCTGGCACATGTTCAAAACTGCCTTATCATAAAACAAATATGTCACTAATTTAATTCGAAATCAGAAACCTAAACATTAATTCTAAATCATCTTATTATTTTCTAAATAGATGCTATTCATTTAACACAATCTTTGTCTGCCCCGTCGAATGATGAAACCTGTAAATTTACCGCAAAAAAAAAAAGTTTAGTGCTTAAAAGGGGGTTATTATATTGCGCTTTAAAAATTTCAATTGCAAACTTTATTATTAATAATGTATGGGTTAATAAAATAATCGAACTTTATTTAAAAACGATTAATAAAGATTTTGAGCTGGAACTTGAATGTTATTGAATATAAACATATTTTAAAATATCCCAATTTATTCAATATTTATAATAACTAAATAAATTCTTTTAATCATTCGAATAAATAAATAAATAAATAAATAACTTGGATTATTTCTTTTTCGAAAAATTGTGATTTATGTTGATCAAATTTTAAGCAGCAGGTACTGATTTTGGTGGCGATACTAGGTGGAATCTTCCACTTAAGTTATTAAAATTCAACACATATAATTTATAATAATTAGCCAGGAGCGCCCCAGACTCTTATAATAGTTTTATAAAACCTATAAAGTTACTAGTTACGATTTAAAGTTTCGTCGCACATCGAATCAAAATATTTATTATAGCGCTTTTGCAAAAAGATGTGACCCCGTGATTTTTGTGATGATGAACGAGGAAAATTTCCGAGAATCTAATTGTCTATTAATTCATATTTTCGATCAGTTATATTTATTTTAAATTGGTTAAAATTCTTAAAATGGGGATTCAGAATTAATGATTTATTCAGCGTCCGATTTCAGATAAAATAAGTGACGTATTTATTTCAAAAGAAGCGACGTACAAATTCCATTTTTTTTTAATGTACTTATAATCGTGTTTATCGATGAATGTTTATCAAAAAAAAAGCTAATTTTATCACCGGTTATGCCTATTTAATTTTCTGATTCGGAATTCTAAAAAAGAATCCTTTTAAACTCCCAGTTATTTTGAAAGAAAGTTAATTCTGAAACCCCAATCTACAGAATCTACGATTTTTACACGAACATTGTGATCTGCAGACATCTTTTTGCAAAGCGCAATAATTAAAGTATTAAAATAATTGTTAAACTTCGTACAATATGCTTTATAATCATTTTGGGATGTTTATTATTTCGAAATTTAACGCTACCATTTTCTCAATAAATAGCTGATATTAGCCATAATGCTAAATGATTTTTGTCAAAATCTCCTTTTAAAAAAATATCTCTAAAAGTCGTACTGTACGTACCAGAACTATTTCGAATACATTTTTATTTTTATTATATTTATTAATATGTATGATTATAACTTTAATTATTGTCACTGAAAGTAGGGTTCCGCATGGGCCGGATATTGATCCAGCCCACTAAAAAAATGTACCAAATACAGTACTTATATCCAAATCTAGCCCATATTTAATTTGATAAATCCAAGCCCAGCCTATAGTTGTCAGATCAAACCTTTTTTGCTTGATGATGAAAGTCGAAACCTAAGCTTTAAATTACAAACTTCTGCCGAAAGTCGAAATCTTAAATCCTTCTGACGAAAGTCGAAACCCTCAAATCCTTCTGACGAAAGTCGAAACCTAAACTTGAAATGACGAAACCCTAGTGCTCCCGCTAAAAAAAAAAAGAAAAAAAAAAAAAGAAGTGAAGATTACTAAAAAAAATCTGTTATTAACAAAACTCTGGTGTTCCTGTTAAAAATTGATGAAAAATCTATGTTTTCGACAAAGCAAAACTATCAATATAAATAAGCTATTGCTATAAATTTATATATTTAAACAAAAAACAATGATTTATTATTGAGGCTTTTAATTTATATTTAATGCTGAAGACGTTTATTGACTTGACTTGGCTTGTATATTTAATTTTTAAAAGCCAATTACAAAATTATAAATAGGTAATAGGCCATTAACATCTCTCGAACTATTTAAACAAACACAAATATAAATATAGATGTATTATGATGAATTTAGTAAATTAGATTCAAAAAAAATTTTCACTAGAAAATTATAAGATACGGTAATAAAGTTTAACATCATAATATTGTAATAGTAAAATAAACTCATCGATGAAATTGTCGGTTTTATGAAGTGATATAATACGGATCTCTTTATTAAGTTTCTTACTTAACTGGCAAAAGTATTACAATAGTCAAAGATCTTATTAATTTATTGTCTGTGCTAATTTGTCTTTCATTCAAGTCAATTTAGCCAATAGGCATAAAAAAATGGGAATTATACCAGGAACGTAGTGATATGCAATATCACGAAGTTTGTGCGTCCGCAAAATCTCATATCTGATTGGGCAATGTGCTAAATGCAGTAAAAAAGGGAATATTTGTGCTTAAACATCACGAAATTCATCACATACTACCATATTTATATCTTGTATGAGATTTGTTTACCATAAGAGCGATCTTTAACAGGTTTTTTGTCTCGATTAAAATGCATGATGATCATTTATAAAAATGCGCTTGTTTTTATTATTGTCTTTCAAAATTCACTAGCCAAATGTGGATTTTTAGCGCAAAAGTCTTGAATCTAAGCTGTAATGGCTGAAATCAGTTCACATGACTCTTTCTTCATTACAACCATTTCTTTGTTTATTGTAAAAAAAAATAATTAGTAATCCAACCTTAACGAAAAGCATTCGCATTACATGACATTTGTGTTTATTTGGACTATGCTGGCAAATAATTTAGGCTGGAGGTGATTTTTATTGAAATAGCAGAAATGTGCTAGAGAAGCAACTAACCGAGTTGGCCAGAACGGCAAAGACACCCCGCAACAAAGCAATCGTAATTGCACTGGGAGTTGCCATAGGATTATTGTAGCCGGTGGGGCCATTCCCCGCCTGCTGAAGCAAGCCGGCTGTGAGTGAAGAATGCAAGCGAAGAAATGCAAGTGAGAAAATGATAGAATCACGTGTCTTCCAAAGTTTATGATTCTATCATTTGTTCACAGTTTTTTTTTTTTTTTTTTTTGATTGGTGATGCTGAGGCCGGTTATGCTCACATGCCTTCTTTTTATTTTATTATTATTATTATTTTTCACATATGACATGAAGACCGAACGTCTTCCAAAGATGTTGGTTTGTTTAGTGAGGTCTGCTTGTTATATGCCTATGATAGTGCCTTTGTGTTTTGATAGAATATGAATAACGTGGCTGCCATGGTTGGATCTTCCCCCTTTTTTTTTTTTGAGTCACTATTCCTTTACGTTGCTGTCTTATATGCGTCCAATCTTTCTTTTTACTGCGAAGCTTATTGGATTTGATTAATATTAACATCTGGAATTCATGATATTTCAACATGTTGGTAATATCTTTTGGATATGAGTATGTGTAACTCATCTCTATCAGATTTGTTGCGACCAAGATTGGTTGGTCGACTTGTATGTCATTGTTAATGCGTGGCGTCATATGTCCTGAGCCATCTTGCGATTGCACTAGATTTTGTTATTGATGGTCTAGATTGGCATTCTGTTTTTTTTTTTTTTTTGTTGGACGCATTCCAGCACTAATAGTGCTGGATATTCAAACTTTATTAAAGAGATATATAGCATATATCAGTGCATTTGATGTATAATTGAAGAGATATATAGCATATATCAGTGCGTTTGATGTATAATTGAAAGAGGTATATAGCATACATCAGTGTGATTGATGTATAATTGACCGAGATATATAGGATATATCAGTGCATTTGATGTATAATTGGCATTAGTTGGTAGTTTCCCACCCACATAATTGCAGGCCGGCTGTTAGCCAGAAGCTTTGTAGTCACATGATCTTGGCCGGTGGTTTCCCACCTGCATAACGCAGGCCGGCCATAAAGAGACATTTAAGCTGGCACAAAATGGCAGGATTCTACGTAGATTCCAAATAATTATAATAGTAGAATATCTTGCATAAGCCGCAAATGCCATCTGATGAACATCCCCAAGCTTTAAACTAATGGTAGCTATACATCTTGCGGTACTTATCGGTCTAGTCACCAGCAAAGCTATAGTCTACTATCTTGGCATCTGATAGGTATAATTTGAGATTATTGTTACCCAGCTCATGGTGACCAAGCTCCTGTAACCTTAATAAAGTGCCTCTCTTAGAGTGTAAGGTCATCTGTGTTGGTTTGATTATTTATATTGGGCGTATAACTGTCTTATGTTTTTTTTTTTTTTTTTTCTATAGTCGACTTGTTGCGAACGTGTTTGTGCTTGTCTTTTCAGGTTTAAAGTTTAAGGCGCGTTTAAACTCTAAATCTATTAGTGATTCTTTGTATTTATTTATTTGTTTATTTTTTTTTTATTATGCGATAAGTTTCTCCACATTGTTTAATGCAAAATGCGTTATTGGATCAATTTCTAATGATTTAATTAAATTGTCAATGATTCTTCGTATCTGTTTATTATGCAATAAGTTGCTCCACGCTCTTAATGCAATGCCCTATTTGGATTAATTTCTAATGATTTATTTAAATCTGCTAGTGATTCTTCATATCTGCGTATCATGCTATAAGTTGCTCCACGGCTTTCTAATGTGAATGCATTATTTGGGTTAACTTCCAATGATTTATTTATCAATTCATCATGCGATAAGTCACTACATGGTTTGATAATGTAAATGCATTATTTGGATTAATATCTAATGATTTATTCAAATCGGCTAGCGATTCTTCGTGTTTGTTCATCATGCGGTAAGCTTCTCCACGCTTGCTAATGTAAATGCATTATCTGGATTAATTTCTGATGATTTATTTAAATTCGTTAGTGACTCTTTGTATTTGTTCACTAGGTAAAAGCTACACCACGGGGTCTTAATGTGGATGCATTATTAGAATTAATTTTTTAATAATTTCTTTAAAACTGCTAGTGATTCTTCATAGTTTTTCATTATAAGGTAAGTTACTCCACGATTTTCTAATGCAAATGTATTATTAATATCTTAAAATATATTATACTGCAGTTTTTAATACAAATGTGTTACTCAGATTCGTTTCCAATGATTTATTTAAATCTGTTGGTGATTCCTCGTATCTGTTTATTATGAGACAAGTGCCCCACGGTATGCTAGTATTTTGTATTATTTGAATTAATTTCTAATGATTTGTTTAATCTGCTAGTGATTCTTCATATCTGTTCATCATATAAGTTATCCCATATTCGCTTAATGCGCCTGCATCATTTGAATTAATTTTTAATGATTTATTTAAATTTGCTAGTGATTCTTTATATCTGTTCGTCATTTGATAAGTTGTTCCGCATTCATTTAATATGTCTGCATTAATCTCTGAAATCTGCTAGTGATTGTTCATATCTGTACATCATACGATAAACTTTGCCACGGCTTGCTAATGCAAACGCGTTAGTTACCAGAAGCAATTTTTAATGATTTATTTAAATCAGCTGGTGGTTCTTTATGTCTGTTTATGTTGCAATAAGTTGCACCACGCTCTGCTAATATAATTGCATTATTTGAGTTAATTTCTAATGATTTGTTCACATCCGCTAGTGATTCTTCGTTTCTGTTCATATTGCGATAAGCTACTCCACACTCTACTAATATTATTGCATTAATTGGGTTTATTTTTAATGATTTATTTAGATCTGCTAGTGATTTTTTGAATCTGTTCATCATCCTATAAGTTACTCCACAACCTGCTAATGTAAATACGTGACTTGGATTAACCTCTAATGATTTATTTAAATCTTTAATAATTCTTTGTAGTTGTTCATCATGCGATAAGTCACTCTCCCTTAATGTGTCTGCATTATTCAGATTGATGCTTAATAATTTATTTAAATTAGCTAGCGATTCTTCGTACTTGTTCATCTCAAAATATGTTGCACATGATTTTTTAATGCAAAAGCATTATTTAAATTAATTTCTAATGATTTATTTAATTTTGCTACTGATTCTTTGTATTTATTTATCTTAATATATGTTGCACCATAGTATGTTAATGCAAAAGCATTATTCAAATTAATTCTAATGATTTATTTAGATCTGCTAGTGATTCCTTGTACCTGTTTATCATAAACTAATTTGCACCACAGTATGCTAATGCAAATGCGTTATTCAGATTGATACTTAAAGATTCATTTAAATCTGCTAGTGAATCTTCATATCTGTTCATCATAAGATAAGTTGCCCCACGTTTATTTTAGTGCGTTTGCATCATTTGGATTATTTTTTAATGATTTATTTAAATTTGTTAGTAATTCTTCGTATTTATCCAACATGCATGCATTATAGGGTCTAATTTCTAAAAACCGCTAGTGATTCTTCGTATTTATTCATCTTAAAATATGTCGCACCACGGTATGCTAATGCAAAAGCATTATTTAAATTAATTTCTAATGATTTATTTAGATCTGCTAGTGATTCTTTGTATCTGTTCATTATAACCTAATTTGCACCACGCTATGCTAATGCAAATGCATTATTTGGATTGATTCTTAATGATTCATTGAAATCTGCTAGTGATTATTCATATTTGTTCATCATAAGATAAGTTGCCCCACGTTCATTTAGTGCGTTTGTATCATTTGGATTAATTTTTAATGACTTATTTAAATCTGTTAGTAATTCTTCGTATTTATCCAACGCGCATGCACTATCTAGTCTAATTTCTAATGATTTATTTAAATCTGCTAATAATTCATCATACCTACTCATCATGCGATGAGTTTCTCGATGCAGATGCATCATTTGGATCAATCTCTAATGATTTATTTAAATCTGCTAGTGATTCTTTATATCTATTCGTCATGCGATAAGTTATACATAACATGGATTGATTTCTAATGATTTATTTAAATCTGCTAATATTTGCCTATTATATGATAAGTTGTTTCACAAATTGCTAACGCCGGTGTCTTAATTGGATCAATTAATTTCTCATTTTAATTTTTATTCATATGATTTAAGGTACTCTCAAGCACATAAATTATAGATCGAAACTCGATTTTTAATTGTTGGAAAGCAGTTTAACCGGTAAGTAGGTTCATTATCGCAATAAAAAAAATAAGTTTGAAGCATTTTTTTTTTGTCATAGAAGGGATCGTTTCAATTAATCATAGTACTATGAATGATATTGATAGCTATCTAATCACATTGAGTACTCTTAGTCTAAGTTTAGTAATTGTTCATTGGTCTAATTGATTTAAGTATTTAATATGAGCTGTTCACATTTCTTATTCACATTATACAGATTGAATCAATAAATATTGGGTGCAATACTGTTCATGATATGTACCCAATAGTCTGCATAGATCCGTCAAATACTTGCTGAATATCAGCTGCCTTTTGGCATCATTTTGGCAGCATATTGGTAAGATATTAGGAGGTAAATCGATATTAGCAACATAACAGCAAAATATTGGGATATCCCGATCTTACTTTTAGGCCCAGAGTACTAAGAGTAAGATATCTGGGTATCCCAATATTGTGCTATTATGTTACTGATATCGATCTATCTTCCGATATCTTACTAATATGATGATAATATGCTGCAGGTATTTGGCGGGTCGATGGCAGTATATTTCAGGAAACTTGCCTCCCGGCATGCACCCGATATTTATTGGTTCAACTTGTGTTAGTCTATATAATTATCATCTGCCAAGATTATTTATTACTATAAATGGATCCATATAGTATAGGGTGTGAAATACTCCTACTCCTATTTTTAATATTTGGGGGCTTTGCAGTAGAAAGGGCGGATACGACCCCAAAATGAAAAAATGAGTTTTCATTAAATTCTGGTAAATTTCAATGTGAACAACATTTTTCAATTATAAATGAAAGTCAATTTGCATAATAAAAAATCAAGATAAGTAATGTAAAAGAAAGTTGCGCGAAGTTGAAACCAAGCGCATCACGAGATTACCCGTTAGTCACATGTTATATTTAGCCAATCAAAATTGTGAATTTTGATTAACCCGGATCAGTCCGAAAATCAAAACAAGTGATTAAACTCAATTATCTCAAAATTATATATATTGACGTATCCGCCCTTTCTACTGCAAAGGCCCCATTTGTTCTGGCATTATGTATTATTAAGGTTAGCATTGGAAAATTGTAGTGAATTGTTATAATATATTTTTTAAAGAGGTATTTTACACTCTATACTATATACATCTAAAAATCATAAAATTCTGTTTGTTTAAATTATAGTGTCCCATATCAATATAGTTCTGCTGTATTTAGTTTTATACCTGATATTTTATTTATCTGAATTTAAAACTATTACTTATATAACTATTCTGTATTGGAGTTGTTGTCCGTTCCTGGTTTAGTGCGACAATGTCGTGCAGCTACTTATACTTTGTTAATTTTAATATTTATTAAGTTTTGATAAGTGTCGTAGAGTTAAGCAATCACCATAGTGACTGCTATATGACCCAGACGGTTTATTTGATTTAAGGTCTCGCTTGGCAACTAGAGACACACACACTTTTCAACGACACTCTACGCTCTTTATATAACGTTTGTATTTACTTTAACCACTTCGTTTTCTCAATTACCAGTCGAAAGACTGTTTTATTCTTTATTTACATTTTGCTATTTTAAGCGATTCTAACAATTACATATTCTGTACTACAGTTTAACTATTTCTTTGTTATTAATTAATTTAACTTTTCATTGTTCCCGACTTAATCGTCATATTCATACAATTGATAATCAAGGTACCTATTGTACCTGATCTTGCATGTGCCGCCCACATCCTGATTCACCCACTACTCCGATCGATCACGTAATCATGTGAATCGATCGATTCATACTTTCATTGACCCTTCTTACTTCCGGTTTCACTAATCAATTCTATATCAATTTGTATACCTTTCACCGAGTATAGGGGCTGTTCATAAACTATGCGACATGAGCTGGACCCCATTGGTCCTTGTCCTCAAGGACCATGTCATTTTCATCTGGAACTTCTTCATCTAGAATTGTAGACTCATCATTTCAGATAAACAACTTCTTCACTCTATTTTGCATTACTGGATCCTTCAATTCACTTCCATCAAGCTCATCAACATATACTTGTTCATATTTTCCAACTCTTCGAACCTTATATGGACCAATCCATCAATAATTCGGTTTTTGGGGCATTGTTTCTAATGTTGAATTATAGATCAACACCAAATCCCCAACCTGATAAGTTTCTTTTACCTTTGCTTTCCTATTATGGATTTCTTTTTGCATATACCTCAACTCATCCTTTTCATATTGTGCATTTTTCAGATCCTCCACCATTCCATTAATTTGCTTGGTTCAATACTCCAACAGTTCATCCATCGACCATGCCTTCCTCACAACATAAACTTGGTAACTTTTCAATATTAGCTGTATTGGCATCACAGCATCTCGTTCATATACCAGTCGAAATAGTAAGTAGCCCAAATCATTTACTGTGACGTTTATAGCCCAAATAGCACTTCTAACATATTCGTGCTATTTGTTTTGCTTTTTGGCACATACTTTACAGATTATTTGCATAAACTTTTGAACTGTATGTTTAGCTCAGCCATTCGTCTCTGGATGGTACCTTGCTACAAATCTTTGGTCAATATTTAACCTCATTGCTAATTCAGCTAAAATATTATTTTTGAACTCTGTACTCCTATCTGAAACTATTATGGCAAAACATCTATGTCTTGTGACCACTTCATCCCAAATGAATTGGGCAATTGCTTGTACATTTTTCTTCCTCAATGCCTTTCCTTCTACATAGCCTGTCAACTCTTCAACTGCAAATACTACATGCTTGTGGCCACCAGATGTTCTGGGCAGTAGACCCAAACAATCAATATACAGTTTATAAAATATTCAACTTGTTGCAGTTACGTGAATCGGCTCTTTTAATGATTTCACTGCACATCTCTAACATTGAATACATGATCTAATATATTTCTTTATATCTTCATAGATATTACCCGATGCCCAGTTGTAATTCATCAAGATTTTTTTCTACGTTGCATTAATTCTATGGTGCCCTTCTTCTTCAGCTATTCCACGATAATTTGCCTCTAGAATTTGATATTTTTCTTTGTTATCAAATATTACTCTTTTTAGTAGAATACCACCTTTCCTTCTCTTGTACAATTCTCTTCCGATAATGCAATAGTACTTCACCTTTTGCCGTAGCTAGGGCATATCATTAGTTTTTATATTACTCGCCTATTTTAACTCTTTTAGATATTTCTTAATCCACTTTAAATCTTGTTCATTATTGCTAAATTCTCCCACACGTATTAACATATTTTTTACAAATTCCTCATCTCTTTTTGAGTCTTCTAAACTTGCTTCAGAATATCTTGATAATCTGTCAGCATTTCCATGCTTTTTTTTATTTTTATAATAAACATTGAATTCGAATACTTGCAATGCCAAAACCCAATGCATCAGCCTTCTCTTGAGTTCAGCTTTATTAAATAGCTATTCCAAGGGTTGATGATCTACCCAGATATTAAACTTTGTTCTCCTAACATATTATTTATTAGCGTTGCAACTAAAAACAATCGCCAAGCATTCTTTCTCAGTTACTGTATAGTTGACTTTGTGTTTGTTGAGCTTTTTTGAATCAAATATTACTGGCCTTGAATTTTCATTTTCGTCAATTTGTTCCAATACTGCCCCTACTGATATGTTATATACGTCTGTATATAATTGATATAGTTTTTGCCCATTCTTTGTTCCAGTGTTGGCATTGGACATAAGTTCAACTAATTTTAGCACTATTGTACTAGACTAGACATTAGACATATACTTGTACATATGTTTATGTCCAAAATATCCATGTCCAATAAGTTCAATAAAAAATTTTTTATTTTTTATATTACAGTTATATAAGTTAACTTTACTAGAGTCACAAGACTTTATTTAATTTTTTTTTCACTTTTTATCTTTTTTTTAGCTAGCAACTCAAATAGCTTAAATACAAAAAAAATATATAATTATAAAGCTTTTTAATCCAAAATTGAAAAATAAGCCATCACAACTCTTCCTGATGATTATTTGGACTAAAATTTCTCACTAAAAGGAAACAAACTTTTGTTGGATGTCATAGTCTAACGTAACGGTTTGCCTAGAGGTCAACAGTTTTCTGTTCCGGGACTCCTCTATAAGTTGTATGTTTGATATACAAGCCAAAAGCATTGGTAGACAAGATAACTGGCAGGAAGTGTGTGCCCTTGAATATAAAATCTTGGTAAAGAGACTAGAGTCTTCTTCGTCAACAAAGTTACCTAGGCTGTTTTGTTCTGAAGAAGAATACAGGAGAAACAACAAAAGTAGATTTTTCTTTAAGCCGTATTCCTTTACTTGGCCAAGTAGTTCCTTCTTTACTCCTACCCACCTTTCTATTGGTCTTCCAAATTTTTTTTAAAAAAAATAGGAATTTGGCTTACTTCTGTCAAAAGATTGACATTGTTTACCTCCAAATTTGGATAAACTGGTAGATAGCAACACGTGTTCAAAAATAGATATAAGGTTCAAGTGCTAGAATGGGTCCCAGTCAAAAAAGAAATCCCTAATTGTGGCAGCAAGTAGCTTGAGATATAGGTCTATAGATGGCAGCAGCACCTGCTTGAGATACGAATTAGGTTTACAGAAAAATTCAGAGTTGGGTCAGAAAGAAAAATAATAATAAGGCATAGTTTTACAGTAAATATATACAGATGTTGCTCTTGTATATAATTTTTATCAACCTTGTACAGGTTATAATAGTGCACCTCTGTTTCTTATATGTGTTAGGTTTACCTGTTTTTTTTTTGCTTTTTTTATCCTTTTCCCTTTATGTATAGATAGAGTTTAGGGTTTTTGTTCGATTCTTGTTTGTATATGTTTTAAATTTCCGGTCTTTTGTAAATTTTGGCATTATTTTTTTCCCTTATACAAATGTAAAAGATTTAATTATTCTGCCAGAATCTAGATAAAAAATGTTTTAAAGGAAAATGGGTGATCTTGACAAGGTAGACAATAACCTGTTCATGATCAAGAGAGTACTCTTAGTCAGTACAAAATTCGACACAAGTGTTAAATCCTGAGTGAGACTAATAGTTGTTATAGTGGGTTGTATTGGGTATTTTGCTTAGTGAGTTTTTATTAGATTAGAACATTACACTTTAAAAATGCAAGTGTTCTGTACTTTCATTAATGAGCAGTTCCAATAAATAAAGACAAGATTGCTTAAAAAAAAATAATAATAAAATAAGCGTATAAAAAAAATAGTATAGAAGTATAATTAGAACTAGGAACTAAATTAGTTATTATCTGCCAAGTTTTTCACTCAAGAGAAATAATAGTTAGTTATTCTTCTAATTTTTTTTTTCAATAGAAGCCGAAAAAAATTTAGAAGAATAACTAACTATTATTTCTCTTGAGCAAAGAACTTGGCAGATAATAACTAATTTATTTCCTAGTTCTAATTATACTTCTATACTATTTTTTCCATTAAAAGTTATATACTTTATAAACTTTAGCTTTACTACAAATTACAAAACATGCTTTTATTTATAGTTGTTAGATAAGAAAGATGAAGCCTAAATTCCCAAAATCTAAAACCTCTGATGAAAGTTGAAACCCTAAATTTTTCTAATAAAGAATAAAAATAATGTTTTTGAAACAAAAACTTAAAGTAATCTCTTAATTTGAAAGGGTTTTAGAATTGATTAGATCGTAAAATATTTCAATTGTATACATATAATTTAAAAATGCAGAATGCAAATTAGCATTTGCTAAATTTGGTTTGCTATATCATATTTTTACAATAACATTTATGTATTATTTCAAAATTCATTTTGTTTAACAATGATGTAAATATATATATATAAATAAGTAGCTGCGCAACATTGTTGCCTAAGCCAGAAACAGATGAATATAGGCTTAATTTAGAAAATATTGGACAACTACAGTATATAGTAGTTATATATTGTTTTGAATTCATATAAAATAATATCATAAATACAACTAATTAATATGAGACACTATAATTTAAACAAACAAGAAATTTCAAGATTTTAGATGTATATAGTTTAGAGTATAAAATATCCTTTTAAAATCGTAATATACCAATCCACTATAATTTTCTTAATAATACATAACACCAGAATAGATATTAAATATAGCATATTTTATACTACACTCTATACCATACAGATCTAGTCATACTACTTTGCATAATTAGAAATATTTTTGGCAGATGATAATTATACAGACTAATGTGAATAAGAAGCTAAATAAGAGTTAAACATCTCATATTAAATACTTAGATCAATTAAACAAATAAATAATCACTAATCTTGGAGATTAATAGTGCTCTCAATATGATTAGCTAGCTACTAAGATTGTATATATGTACTATATTTAATTAAAGCAATCCTTACTGTAATTTTGCTAAAGATTTATATCTCAAAATGCAAATAATAAATTTTAGCCAAACAGAATAAGTCTATGACAAAAAAGGTGGGTTTGACCTTTTTTTTTCAGTGAGATAATGAATCTACTTACTGGTCAAACTACTTTTCACAAATTAGAAATTGAGCTTCAATCTATTAATTATGTACTTCTTGAGAGAATTTTAAATCAATATGAATAAGAATTTAAATGAGAATTTAATTAATATATTAATTAATAATGTTCAATTGATTAAATAAAAAAATATTATAAAAATCTGACATTATATGACTAATAGCTTTGTAGACCAATTTCATCCTATTGAAGATTTTTAGTGATATTAATGCTTATATGACTTCTTTAAATACTGTATTGTTTTAAAATCATTAATACTGCAGTACTGTATCAGTATAGTAATCTACTATAGTTTAAATCATAGTCTATATACTGTATATATATTTTGCAGTTGTCACATAGTATGCGTTCCGAAATCATGACATGCCCCAAGCATGCACGGGGTATTTTTATATAGATTGTAAGTGTTTTGATGGAATTGGTTAATATTTATAGATTATTTATAGTGTATTTTGTGTTACATGATTATATAACTTGTGTAATATGAATCTGCAGTAGGTTACACAGGGCTCATTGTCTGTAAAATATAAAAATAGATTTTGGTCACACAAAACTTATGCAGTATAATGTTTTATGAATTGTGCTTTTAATGAGTTTTAGTTTTTTTAAACAGATAAGTGTCCGTAGTGTAGAGCGGACCCAAGCAAAGAACATATAATTGGCTAAAGCGAGTATCGCAAAGCGACACAGAGCGAAAGTCAAATGATTGGCTGAAATTTATTATATAAATTATACTATTAATTATATAGTGTAGTATAATATTACACAAATTGTATTTTTACAAAGTTTTAGTTGAGTTTAGTATGGGTAAGTGTCTGTAGTGCAGGCCGCGAAGCAGACCCAAGCGAAAGACAAATGATTGGCTGCAGCAGAGTGTCGTAAAGTGACACGGAGTGAAAGTTAAATGATTGGCTAAAATTTATTATATAAATTATACTATATTAAATATATAGTGTAGTGTAATATTACACAAATTGCATTTTTACAAATTTTGTTTATTTAGTATGGGTGAGTGTCTATAGTGCAGGACCATGGAGCAGTCCCAAGCAAAGAAATGATTAACTGAAGTGAGTGTTGTGAAGCAACAGGAGCAAAAGTCAAATGATTGTCTAAAATAATAATTATATTTATTTAAGTTTTAGCATGGGTAAGTGTTTATAGTATACAAGAACTTGTATATAATATAAATTATATTATAATTAAATAACAAATGCAGTGTAATGTTACATGAATTTTTTTTTGAGAAAAAGTTTTACGAGAAACTGCAGTAAGGCTGCGGGGTTGATAACTTAGTTTAATTCATGCTTTAGTCATGAATGAGTTATGACTTCAATAACTATGGCTTAATTTATAATCTGGTGCTATGAATTTAAAAAGCCTATTCAGTTGCAGCTAAAACTGGTTTTGAAATAAGCTATTAATGGCTCT
Source organism: Dentiscutata erythropus (assembly GCA_910591965.1). Taxonomy (NCBI): domain Eukaryota; kingdom Fungi; phylum Glomeromycota; class Glomeromycetes; order Diversisporales; family Gigasporaceae; genus Dentiscutata; species Dentiscutata erythropus. The sequence goes on along the minus strand of CAJVPY010000103.1, from coordinate 20,460 downwards.
GAAGACTATCTGAAGACAGTTGACAGTAAATCTATATTTGGTTAATTCAATTTTGAAGAACAATAGTAAAAAAAAGCATTGATTATAATTCACTTTAATTGAGACAAAAGCCTGTTAAAGCAATAAAAAATATAAGTTGAATATTCATTATAGTTAAACAAATCTCATATATAAATATAGTACTATGTGATGCAATATCATGAAGTTTAAGTGCAGAATTTCATGTTTTATTGCATATAACACATTGTCTAGTAAGTTATGAGATTTTGCGAATGCACATTACTAAAAATGCTATAGTAAATCATATATTTTGTAATATTACATATCACCTTGTTTCTGGTATATATATAGCTTCAAATAATATTTATATTTATTCTAAAACATTATACATTTTTAGCTAATATAAATTAAATTGTACATGTATTACAATCAAAATAATACACCTGCATTGAATAATGCATATACACTTAAACTTTATATCTATTGGCATATATTATAATATTTTTTTGGTTAATTATCACATGATTATATTAGGGTCCGGAATAGGCCAGGCTAAACCCGGAAATTTGCGGGCTGGGCCGGGCTTGGGCCCAGTTTGGGCTCATATTTTTGAGCCCATTACAATTTGGGCCAGGCTTGGGCCGGGCCCGCTAAAAATACTAGGCCGGGTTTGGGCCTGATAAAAAAGCCCATACAGGCCCAATAATACCCAGTAACTTTATAGTTAATATTGCTATCAATGCAGAAGTTATATATTGGTTTGAATTCAGATAAAATAAATATCGGGTATACAACTAAATACAGTATAACTATATTGATAAATTGACAAAAGGTGACGAAACTGATGAGAAACAGAAGCAAGTGTAAGTAAGAGCGCCACTGGCTCCTATAGTTGCCATCCAAATAGTTATAACTATTGGTCCATATTGGATATATTTAAAATTTTGTCTCAAATCCCAATTCATATAGTAAGTTTGGAATAAGTTACATGGCTTTAACTAGTCCCAAATAGTCGTTAATACCCTAGAAAGTCTCAAAGCCCCCAAACTAGTTAGGTTTGAACGGCAACTATACTGGCTCCTACATTTATGTTTATATAAGACTAAAATTTAAAACATATAACTATATTACTTTTAATAAGTAACTTAAGAAGTAATTTATCAATTAAGTAAACTAGCACAATTAAGATTATTTTACATATTTCTGTATATCGATATCCTGCTAAATCAATAAAAGACTTTTTATTAATAAATTAGTACAGATAATATCAAGCCAATAAACATATTCAGTATTAAAGATAGATGCTAGTGGCTTATTTGCTATTTATAATTTCTGGAATTGGCTTTTTAAAACCTAAATATACGCACAAGTCAATAAACATCTTCAGTATTAAATATAAATAAAAAGCCTCATTAATGATTTATCGATGAGTTAAATATCTAAAATTATAGAGATAATTTTATTATTTTATTAACAGCTTCATCAAAACCAAAATTTTAGTAGTAATTTTTTAGCAAGAGAAGTAGGAATTCACTATTATTTAACAACTATAAGTATAGGGGTATTTTATATCCATGCCGTACAGATCTGGTCATGCTAATCTGTATGATTAGAAATGTTCTTTGCAGATGATAATTATACAGACTAATGTGGATAAGAAGCTAAATGTGAGTAAAACAGCCTATATTAAATACTTAAATCAATCAAACAAATAAATAATTGCTAAACCTAGAGACTAATGGTGCTCTCAATGTAATTAGCTAGCTACCAAGATCGTGCAGAATGTACTACAATTAATTGAAGCAATCTTTACTGTAATTTTGCTAAAGATTCATATCTCAAAATGCGGATAATAAATTTTGGCCAATCAGAACAAGTCTTTGACAAAAAAAGGTGAGTTCAAAATTTTTTTTCATCGAGATAATAAATCTACTTACCAGTAAACCACTTTCCACAAATTAGAAGTCGAACTTCGGTATATTAATTACGTGCTTGAGAGAATTTCAATCAATATGGACAAAAATTTAATGAAAAATTAATTAATATATTGATTAATAATGTTCAATTGATCAAATAAGAAAAATATTCATTATATGACGAAGAATTTTGTAGACTAATTATAAATTAATGCCTGAAATCTTTCAATCAAGTATATACCTATAAAATTTCACATTTCACTCAACTTTGACCACTCTAACAGGATATTTTACTACAACTCATAAAGGAAATCATGATAATTTCAGTATTAATAAACTCAACCTTAATCGCTGTATATTGAGTTTATTGATTGTTAGTTTGGTTAGAATTACGTGATTGTGAATTTTATGCCACAATGATTTGATAGTTCTTTATGGGCCAGGTTGGACCGGGCCTAGTTTAAAATTAAAACCCAGCCTGGCCCATACTTCACGGGCTTTTTTTTAGCAAGCCGGGCTTGGATATATAAATATTTTGCGGACTTGGTTTTGGGCTCATAAAAGCCTGGCCCAACCCGGCCCATCCTGCTCCCTAGATTATATACTAAACTAATATTACACAATGTCTAATGTCTAACCAATGGATTGGATTGGACTAGACATGGACTGGACATAGACTAGACATTGGACATGTCTAATATCCAACCTGATACTGCTTTGCCTCACTCCAGTCTGGCCCTTTTAACACCACTTCTTCTAATAACAAACTTTTTAATTCTTCAAAAGATTTCTTTTGCTATTTTTTCAGCAGAATTTATTATTTTTTCTCATTAAGTCTGTTAGTGGTTTAGCAACTTGATTAAAATTCTTTATAAACCAATGATAGTATTTTATAGTTCTGTGAAATGATCTAACTTTGCTTTAGTTTTTTGGCTCTGGCCAGTTTTGTATCTTTTTTAATTCTTTCTAGTTAACTTTTATTCTATTTTTACTCACTATATAACTATACATATTTATTTCTTTATATGCAATGAAACATTTTTTTGTGGCAAATATTAGGCTTGCCAATTCAAATGTTTTGGCTAATTCAATAAACGCATCTACTAAATTTATCAATATTTGAAAGGTCTTACTAACATTTTTCAAGCCCATGCACATTACAATATATCGAAGTACCCCTAATGTTATTGAAACTGCCACTTTATCCTGATCTTGTTCATATATACCTATCTGCCAATAACCCTTAAAAGCATTGACACTTGAATACCTGTCATACCCTACAGCCTTTTCCAATATATTTCTAATAATCAGAAGTGGGTAACTGCTCTTAATTATATGTTTGTTCAGCAGTATCATATTACCTACAGCATGAATTTGATCTGTATTACCTTCTTTCTTATCTACTAGAAAACAATGATATGTATATAGCCTATTTCCTTCCTCCAATAACCCATACCTTATCATCTCCTTTAAATGTTGTTCAAACAATTGTGTCTTTTCTGAATTGTTGATCCTAATTTGCCTTAATTTTACAGACGGTATTTTTACTCCACCTGTTCTAACTTCATATTCTAGTAAATTTGTTTGTCCTAACTCAAATAGATTAAAAGCAAATACCTTTGATACTTTATTTATTAGCCAGATTTTTATATATTCTTTTTCTTCTAGTAAAAGTTCTGGCCCAAAGTTAAGTGTGTTAACATTTTTGATTATAAGTTTTTGTAATACTACTAGTTTCATTAATTCTGATTAATCCTTATATTTAAGTATCTCTTGAGCACCCAATTTGTTTTGCTCGATTGTATCCTTTAAGCATCCTTTAGTTTTACTAAAACGTTAACCTTTTGATTTACTCCAATTATCCTTACATTTTAATTCTTCTTTCATAAGATTTTTTAACAGCTTGCTTTGTTGCCCTATCCCAAGGTTTGGTTTTCATTATCTATTATTTGAAATCTTCAAACTGCTATCACCTGATTCACTTCATTGTCTTCATTATCATATTTATTATATTCTTCTTCATTGTCACTTTCATCCTTTTCAATCCAGCTCCATGGTACTACTAAAGCAATAAAAGATGATTGTCTTTCTTCTAACATCACAGTGCACCAATACTTATTATCTTTCTAACTGAGATTGCACTGTGTACTAGCTATCCATGGCATTCTGAGCAGGACATCAAAGCTCACCAATTTCATAATATAAAAACTTTGATTTATTATTATTCTTTCTATTTTAACTTTTACCTGGGGTATATATCCCTCAAATTAGCTTATTCAATCATCTGCCATTCTTCCTTTTTCATAAACTCAATCCTATCTAAGCCTCATTTTCTTTGCATTATTTTCATACGTTAGATTTAATCAGAACCCAAAATTGATTGGCACATTCTCTAAGTTCTTATTAATAAGTGCTGGCCACATAGGTACTATTTTATTTTTACTTTCTCAAACCTTATTTTCCTTTACTAGTCATAACCTGGTATCTATATCCATCACATCACTATTTTTTTTTTTCACACCAATGCTCACTTCTTGTCTTTGGGGACTATTTAAATAATTGCCCAAGTGTGATTTCGAACTTCATATCTGCTACAGTTTTTATAATATCCAAATCTTCAGCTAGAGCAGTCAAAGATATATACATTACTGAATTTTTATTATGCCCATTTAATATTGGGATTAATGGTTTACTTGGTTTTATTTCCATTTATTAGGCTTTTCATTTACCACTTGATTACTATATTTCCTTTTTTCTAGATTTCTTACATTGTTCAAATCTCCTTCACTATCTCCTTTCACCCATTCAACTATCAAATATTTTTCATTACTTTAATCCCTTTATCAGTAAGTTCCATGAGTTTTATATCGGGCTCCTTTTGTTTTTCATTTTCTTTCCCTTGGCTTTGTTTTTTTCTTTAAAAATCTTTGAACCTATTTTCTGAGTGGCTTTTTGATGCCTTTTCCAGATAGTCACAGGACATGTGACCATCTTTTTGTACATAAAACATTGAAGCCCAGTATTTTGATCATATTGTTGTTGAATATTTTTTTTCTTCATGAGATCTTTCATAACTGTTGTCATTTCCTTAAGAGTGTTTTTAATCTTTTGAATATTATTGTCAGTTTTTTTTTCCACATAGAAAATTTTTAAGGCCTCTATTGCCTTTGTCAAATCATTGACGTTAGTTCGAATACTTTTGTTAGATTCTTTTCATCAATGTTTTGTTTACTTTTTGTAAGTCGAATTCATTATCTTTTTCATATCTCTTGATCTTTATAGCCAAACTTTGGCTTCATTATAATCAGTTGAAAAATGTTCCTCTACTTTTGATCGATATACACCTTTTAGCATGGCTATAAACCACCTTCATTTCTTCCTATCACATATTTCATCCTTGATTATATGAGTACATGATTCAAACGAATTGAATATCCAATTACCGATTTGTTCTCTTCCTGCCTTATCCTTACCAACCTCGCAACCTTCTCTTCCACATAATATTTTGTTTTAGCAGCTTTCTCTATCTTGCCTTTTAGTTCCATTTAATTATTTGAACCCTTCATTAATGCTTGTACCCATACTCTTGCCTTTTCAGCAATATTGAGCCCTATTACTTTCTTTTTCTTATTATTATCCTATTGCTTTGATTCCACATATATTTCTAAATCGAAAAGAAAATCTTCTATATCTTTATCTTCATATCCATGATAAAACAGCTTTGTGAAATCCTAAGCTGATATTTTGATCTTTCGCAAGGTTTGATCTTATATCCTTTATATTATTTATTAATCTTCTTATCTATGAGTGTTCTTGTTAAATGTGTTTCTTAACTAATTGTTATCTTTAATTTGTTGATGTCTTTATTTAAAAAGTTTCTTATTTATTTATTTATTTATTTTTTTATACTCTGTTTCTATTAATGCTTTTCCTTATATTAATGTTTTTCATAAATTATTGTCTTTATACCACTTTAACACTTATTGAGTCTTTTGACTATTTCATTTGGACTTTAACGTTGCGAGAGTACTTATTTTACCCAGGTTTTTCCTGTTGTAGAGTTAAGCAATCACTATAGTGACTGCTATCTGACCCAGATAGTTTATTTGATTTAAGATCTCATTTGGAGACTAGAGATATACACACTTTTCAATGACTCTCTATGCTCTTTATATAACGTTTGTATTTACTTTAACCACTTTGTTTTCTCAATTACTAGTTGAAAGACTGTTTTATTCTTTATTTATATTTTGCTATTTTAAGCGATTCTAACAATTACATATTTTGTACTACAATTTAACTATTTCTTTGTTATTAATTAATTTAACTTTTTATTATTCTTGACTTAATTGTCATATTAATACAATTGATGATCAAGGTACCTATTGTACTCAATCTTGCATGTGCCACCCCACATCCTAATTCACCCACAACTCTGATCGATTACGTAGTCATGTGAATTGATAGATTCATACTTTCGTTGACCCTTCTTACGTCCGGTTTCACTAATCAATTCTGTATTAATTTGTATACCTTTCACCAGGTATAGGGGCTGTTCATAAACTACGCAACAATAAGCCAGGGCAAAAAAAAAGATGTTAGGGATAAAAAGTTTTTTGACTGAAATGGAAACTCACTGTACATTTTTTACTATTTAAAATTTTTTAAATATAATAAGCTACCTCATTTATCTTAATGACAAGCTTGATTGATCAATTAAAATTACTTTCTGTTAATTAAAATTTAATTTCTGATGCATTTTTGGCATACTTTGCTCTATTAATCGAGGCGCTTAAAATAAATGTCAAATTGCACACTTATAGAAAAAATATTTACCTTTTAATTCTTTTACTTCTTTCAGCAATATGCATATATCCAAGGTGAAGATACTTCAATTTCTATTGATAAATGTAAATTTACGGATTGTAGATAAAATCGCATATTTGATATACATTTTATCTAAACTAGGTGGGTAGGTTTATATAGGCCTATTTAAAAAATTTATTTGAAAATTAATAGCATTTTCATTTGGTATTTAAATCTTTGTAATAATATGTATTATAGATACAATACCGTCTAGATAAACAATACCAGAATTAAATTCTCCAAATCTCCATATAAAAGATTATTAATGAAATTTGATAACAATAACTATACAAATTAAAATACTTGTTAAGGCTAGCATTCCAACACTAGTTAATTTCATTTCCAGACAATGAAAAAAAAGTAAACACATTTTCAATAACTCGAAATAATTAATGAAAATGAAATTAATTATTTAAATCTAATCTTTTAGCTCTTTCAAGGTGCATGACTTCCAAATTAGTTACTTTTATAAAACCAATCAGATCCATTTTACTAATGGTGCCATAACTAGGTAAGACTTGGCTAACGTGAAGTCATATTAGCTAAGATTATTTGGGATGAATGTTTAAAAAGGATTCAAATTTAATAATAGTGAGTTTATCAAAGAATGTATTTTAGTTGGTAGGTAATGTCAAAATACTTTATTACTTTATTTTTTATGCAACATGTTAAATTAGACATTGGACCCAATCAAAAAAACACTACTCAGGTTATCTGAGTATTACCCGGGTGATCGATTAGTATACCCGGGTATAAAATTTTACCCGATATACACTGGTAAGAATGTTAATCGGTCCCGCAGTAATTGTCAAATCAATCTACTATGTCTTTCATTTTCTTGATTAGGCCATTTGAAGTTAATTTTTCTGTTAACATCACTCTCTCTCTCCACTTTGGCACCCCAGTAAAATGAACCTATAAAAAAAGTACAAATTAAAAATTATCACATAATTATGAAATAACATAATGGGGTGTAGTTTTGAATTTCGGCCTAAATTAAGCCTAATTTAGGCTGAATTTCAAATACCGTACTATTCTAAAATTAAGCACCTACCAAAATTAAGCACCACCAAATTTTGTATAGTATCCGAAAATAAGCACCCCTAAGTATACTTATATCAGATTTTTCTACTAAGCAAATTTACTATCTGGTTCTAACTAAAGGTATTCCCCAGGTCAAGACAATTCTAATGGTGGCAAAATTATCAAAATCGGTTCAGTAGAACATTTACAATTATTCTTCAAATTTTAGACAACATTTATTTACAAGACTGTAGATTATGTAAGAAAATACAAACAAATGTCGATTAAATTTTGAAGAGCAATTACTAAAGTTCTACTAGATCGATTTTGGTGATTTTACCACCGTTAGAATCATCTTAACCTGGAGAATAACTTTATTTAGAATGAGTAAAGAGGTTTACTTGGCACAAAATCCGTATTATTAATTTTTAAAATTATAGCTGAAAATAAGTATCACTTATAACAAAAAAAGAGTGCTTAATTTCGGAATGGTACGGTAACTCCCTATGCGCTATTTCGCGATACAACAAATATAAAATAAAAAAATTTAAAATAAAATAAAATAAAATAATTTAAAATAATTAAATTAAACTAAATAATTTAAAATAATTAAATTAAACTAAATAAATTAATATAACTTAAAATAAAATATTTAAATTAAATCAAAATAAATTAAATTAAAAGTTATAAACCCGTGGCTTTTTATGGTCCCGGCTAATTAAAATAAAAAATAAAAAAATAAATTTTTTTTTATAAAAAAAAAATGAGAAAAAAAGATGAATAATAAAAAATAAAGCTAAAATTTTAGTTTCCAACTTGGCTATCTTCTTATATATGTTTTTTTCAGTTTGAGATGAAGTGATTCAAAAAATACTGCCAAAAAAAGCTTCTGAGGTGTTTTTTTATTCAGAGAGAACTAGTATTAATGAGTAAGAAGAAATATTTAAATAATTATTTAACTTTTATATACAAAATCAACTATTTGAATCGATACTTTTTTTACTTTTTTAAGCCATCCGATCAGTGATTTATTTCATTCAATAAGAGATAAAATTTGTATTCGGCCAATAGGAACTTGGGATTAATAAACCCAAAATTCTAATTTGTGATCAATGCATATATATGTACTTTACAAAATAATGCAGATCTGATCACTAGATCACAAGAGTTTTGGTGACATACATTGTGACAGTTAAGGTTAATGTCAACGTTCTCGTAATCGGGCTGTGTCAGATTACTATCATTTTTTTTCATTTTTGTATTTTTTTTATTATTATATTCTATTTGCAGGAATAATGGGTGAAGTTTCCTTTTAGGGTAGTAAATTTAGTAAATTTCGTAAATTTAGTAAATTTAGTGAATTTCGTGAATTTTGTAAATTTAATGAATTTTGTAAATTTAGTGAATTTCGTGAATTTAGTTATCAAATTAAGTCTGTAAATTTTGTTATAAAAGAGCTCTTTGCTCGCCCCAAATAAAAAAGATAACTCTCACTTGAATTTTAACTTCGAAATCATCGTAGTAGAAGTTGTTTCTTAATAATTGACCTCCTTGACCCAATTAGTTCCTAATAAACTCTTATTTCTGTCCTGAACTTAGTGTAGAATTATCGCTTAGTGGGAAAACCTCTTAGTAAAAGTTCCGATAACATTGTCGAAATTAGAGTAGAAGTGTTAGTCCCAAGTTATTTCCTTTATCAAAATCTATAATACAAATACAAATTAAACTTATCGTATATCTCTTGTCTCTGTGACCACATTATTCTTCTATCAAAAATGTCAATTACAAGAAAAGAGTATTGAATAATAAAATAGAACCCTTTTAAATAATGAAAATATACTTATTAAATATCTTATTTTCTCGTAATGCATTGTCATTACTTATTAAGCCAACAATTAATTAATTGATCAAACAATTAATTGATCTTCAAAATTACCGTGACATCAGCCTCATCGGCTAATTGAAGATCCTAATTCCGCCAAATATCTATCCATGACATAGACTTAAATTAATCACCGATTGCCGCTAGTATCATGATTATGTAACACATGATCACGAAATGAACGAGTATTCTAAATCGAATAATTAGAGTTGTTCGTGTTAGAAAAATTAATACAACAAAACAGTAATAAGCTAAAAGAATACAAAAGCCTTATCCAAGTCCCGGAAATATTACCACAAGACCCGAAAGATCTTGAAACTCGGACCAAGTCTTTCCATGCCCTCTTTCTGCCTTCTGCCTCAAGATTTTAGGAGTTTTGAAGCATAGTTTAGTTGTTTTAGTAGAATAACATAGTATTTTAGTTAGTTTAGCATAAAAGGTTTTAGCAACCACTTTCTTAATTGGTGGTAACTGTGAGATACTTACTTCTAAATTTACAAGCACTCCAAAAAAAAAAAAAAATTCTTTTACTAAATTATATACAAACAATCTAAGTAACCAAAGAATTTCTAATTAAGTTATGTCGGACCTAGACCATCTTGAAGACAATAGGACGATCAATGGAGAACCTATTATCCACGATCTCCTGCCCATGTACCAACCGCAACCGGCTGAACCAAACCCGGCCCCTGAGCTTCTTAGAGAAATAGCCCAAGCGTTTCGAGAAGTCACTATCCATAATGTACTCCCAAATCCCAGAGAAAACAACTGGGTCCATGTCAAAACATTCAAAGGAGAAGAAGATGAAGACCCAGTTGAATGGATTGAAGCTTTTAAGAGAGCTGCTGATGCCAATAATTGGGGCTGGGGAAGGAAAATCAAAATAGCTTCAGGACACTTATCAGGCCTAGCAGCTAGTTAGTACAATGATTAGAGAGAGAACTTTTTATTTTGGGATGACGAGAATAACCCTGAAGATAGTTTTGTCCAGTCTGTTACAAAGTATTTCGCCCCCTGGAACATAAGTACCAATGGCAGTTAGAACTAACTAATTTGAATCAAAAAGAAAAAGAGAAAGTTGATAAATATGTATACCAGTTTAAAAAATTATTGAAAAGAGTTGACCCTGATTATCAAATACCTGCTGCCTACGTCGTTAGGATGTTTATAGAAGGATTACATGGCAAAACCACTGCCCTGATGTTCACTAACGACTTTGACACACTAGATGATGCTATTGCAAAAGCAAAAAAGTAGAAGCTGAACAATACTATGAGAACTGGAATAAGAAAGAATCTACTAGTCAGGTCCTCGATGATTTAACACAAAAGATGTAGCAGATGGCTACAAACTGCAAAAAATTAACTATGGCCCTGTCTGTTAGTATAGGAATTAATCAACCCAGGCCCCAAAATAATAATAACAAAACCCAGCCGTGGCAGTTTCAACTCCAGAGAAATGAAGCCATCATTTGCTATAATTGTAGAGAAAGAGGCCATATAGCCAAAAACTGTCCTTTGGAACCACACCAAAATCACCAATGACCCCCTAACAACTATACGGAAACTACCTCCACCACTATAAGCGTTCACTTATGTGATATCAACGACAATGGCCTAGGAAATGAAGCATATATTATAAAATGAACTGAAAGACCGGAAGAAATAAATTGGAACGATCGGCTAAGAAAAAGGGTTGCTTTAAAACCCAACTTGGTGCCCCAAACACCCCAACCAGCTCCTATTGAAGAAGATACCCCAATACAAGTCCCTGTCTAGCCTCAGCCTGAAGTACCTAACAAAGTAAGGCGTAAACAAGGCCTTTTAGTTATAGACTCAATATCACTATATAACATTGCTGAAGACCTTTTAAGAAAACGTGCCAATGCCACATATGCACAACTGCTTCAAGTTTCCCGGTAAAGACAGACTTGGCCCAAGCCCTGCAGCACCCTATAATCCACACCCCAGAAGCAACCAATTTTGCTGAAAGCAAAAGTACTCAACAAACCACGGTGGCTAAATGCTATGTCAGGGTTAATAATAACCCAATTCTAGCAGTTCTAGACTTCAATGCCATGGTCAGCATAATGTCGATTAAGCTAGCAATAAAACTTGGCCTCACCATCACTGAATCCTCAAATACAATTGTTATTACTGCCAGTGGAGCCTAGAAACGAGCTTTAGGAAAATATAAGGAGTAAAGTTAGCCCTGCAAATTGTCCTGGTATCTACCGATTTCCAGGTTATAGAAAACCCAAAAGAAATGATGCTCCTTGGAATAGATTGGTTCCAAAAGGTCTGAGCACATCTCCACTTTGATAAGAAGAAATTACATATTAGGTATCTAGGCCGAAGCCTAGGAGTACCAATATATCAAGCAAAGGAGGACAAACAAGAGCTACCTGAAGATAAAATAGAAGAAGACAACGATTTTTTCGACCTTTATGAAGAAGAAAAAGATCTAGATGAAGTAGAGAGTTATCATACTAATGAAGCAGAAGTAGACCAAATGACTCTTAATCAATATGGAGCTAGTGATAACCCTGCAATCTATTTGACCGACGTGGAAGAAATTTCAATTCCGGAAGAAGACTCCTAGCCTGAATTAACCTTAGACAAAATAATCAAGCAATTGGTACAAACAAATACCTTTACTCAAGAACAAAGAGAAGAAGTCATAATGGTGTTAAGAGATAATGGCAGTTTGTTTTCCACTGGGTTAAATAAATTGGGATACACAGCCAAAACCCAACATGAAATCGATACTGGGGAGGCTAAACTGATTAAATAATTGTCATTTTGAATCTCTCCAGATGCACAAAACTTCCTGGACAAGGAAATAAAGAAGATGTTACAAAATGGGCTTGTTTATGAGCTAAAGGCCGCGTGGACTTCGCTGGTAGTCATCGTGCCCAAGAAAAATAGCAAACTACGCCTATGCATCGATTATTGAAACTCAATGCTGTGACGAAAAAAGATGCATACCCCCTGCCGCACATTGATGACATGCTGGACTTGTTCAACAAGTCCAAGTGGTTCTCCAGCCTTGATATGGCCAGTGGGTATTGGCAGATACTCATGAAACTTGAGGACCAAGAAAAAACCGCATTTGTTACTAGACAAGGAGTATATGCGTTTAACGTTATGCCCTTTGGTCTGTGCAATGCACCAGCCACCTTTCAGCAGGCTATGAATCACATCCTGCAAGAATTCATCAGAAAAAGCATTGCTATATACCTAGATGATATTATCATCTACTCTAAAACCTTATGGAAGTTTTTATGGCAATAAGAGAATCGGGATTAAAGCTTAACCTGGAGAAGTGCGAGTTTTTTAAGGAAAGCATTGACTTCTTAGGCCACACAGTAGGAAGTAACGGTATCCAACCTGATATAAAAAAGGTGGAGAAAGTCAAAAATTTTCCTCCACCCAGTTACAAGGCTTTATAGATCTTGCCTCTTATTACTGCCGATTCATTAAAAGCTTTGCCATGATAGCAAAGCCCTTACATAAGTTATTAGAAAAGAAAGTCTCATACCAGTGGAAAAGCAAGCAAGAACAAGCCTTTGAAACTCTGAAAACCCAGCTGACTTTAGCTCCGGTCTTACGATATCCCAACTTTGAAAAGACCTTCTATCTCTATACTGACGTGTCGGGTGTTGGCTAGGAGCAGTCCTAGTACAAAAAGATGAAACAGACAAGGAGCATGCTGTTGCATACGCTAGTAAAAGCCTTACCCGCCCAGAAAGAAATTATTCAGCTACTAAATTGGAGTGCTACACCATAGTTTGGGCCGTAGAGTATTTCCACTATTACTTAGAGTATAAACCCTTTATTATTGTCACCAACCACCTAGCCTTAAAATGGCTTCACAATACCATGCTAAAAGGAAGAAGAGCTAGATGGATACTATGCCTTCAGCCCTACTACTACATTATAATATACAGGGCCGGAAGAGTACATAACAATGCCAATGCATTGTCTAGGATGACTAAAGAACTACCAAGGATAATACAAGCAATTACTGTCCAGGAAAAATTAATATATAGGGACCCACAACAGAACAAACAATTTTACCTACCCAAGAAAAGTTAGCAGCTCAAGGAGCCAAATTAGAAGAAGTCAAAGTTTTCTGGGCTATTGCTCAAGAGTACTTACTTGGAGACTCTGATGAAGAATTGGAAACTATTCCTTGAGATAATAATACTACTGAATAGATTGAAGAGGAACATGAAAATGAGATGTCAAGTAGTGATGAATACATAAACTATAAATAGGAAGAAGAACTTACCAATAATGAAATTGAAAGAGAAAGGTGTTACCAAAACCTCCTAACCGAATTAGCTCTAGAAATCAGAATTGAAATAACCTGGTCGATTGTAAATGGATACCAGAATGAGCCTCCAAATAGCAATAATACTAAAAGTGAATTACAACTTACCAACTTGGACGAAGCTTATTTAGTTGATATACCCCAATGGGGTGAAACCCCTGAAGGACTGGAATTCGAAGGCAGTAGTGATAATAGATATAAGGATACGGGCTATGGCTATTATAACCTGCATCTAGATTCCAATAATTGTTGGTGGAATACTAACAAAGACAAAAAACTATTCCCGGAATTTACGGCTAACCTAGAAAGCTCAGAATGGTTATCAGAATTTGATGACAACATTAATTGGGACTATAATGACTCATAGTAAGGGTAATTAGGGCCGCATTAAGAACCAAAAGGATTAAAAAGAAGAAAAAAAAAAACCAAAAAAAAAAATAATGCCATTATTTAGTAATAATCTGTATTAGCCTTGTTGTATAAAAAAAAAAAAAAAAAAAAACAAAAAAAAAAAAATGATAATAATAAAATGTGCGAACGAATAGTAACAGACCTGACGCTAGAGCAAGGATGGTCAGGATGGAATGGAGCGAGTTGTGGGGCCCCATTCAAAGAGAAAACTGCCAAGTACCTAGTAAAAATGTCGAGACCTTAATCAAAGAACCTACAAAGAATATTGAGGCTTAATTCAAGATAATAGAAAACACGAGACTACGAAATAACAATCAAAATTTCTTTTACCTAAACCCTTGCAGCAAAACTAAGAAAGTATACAAACCAATTATGACTAGTACGAATTTACTAACCAAAGTTGGAAGATTAAGAACTTTGGATTTCAGCAAAATGATATCAATACCAAAACTAGTTACGCTTGGTAGAAACTGGCCAGAGATTGATTAACTAGTTAAAAGAAATATATTACTAAATGGAGAGTTGAAAAAGTACCCAACGACCTAAACACACTAAGACATGTCCAATGAAGTATGCAGTCAACATTTTACAAGGCCTAGGAATTGAATATGGAGTTGAAGAAGACGGATCTCTGTATATAGCTTACAGAAGATATAACTGCAGAAACAGAAGGAAAATCGACTAAAACCTAGGGAAATACACAATTAGAAATAACTATAGAAAGAATAAGGATTATGACTATACACATACAGAGTTGGGCATTGTTATAAAAATGGAATTGGGTTGAAAAAGCTGAACATCAATGGAAAAAAATTACCCCAATTTAAACATGCTAAAACCTGACGTAAACTTCAATCCAGCCCAGGTTGTTGGTATCCTGGCCAAAAGACAAAACTGAAGAAAACTGAACATACTGGTCTTATTCAAATTCAAAATTTAAAAAAAAAACTCCCACACATTATCAAGGAAAATAATCCGGTTATTCTGGACCCTAAGTGCAGGGTTGGCAATGGAGCCCAATGGAGCTGCCAATGGAGTCAATGGAGCCCTGAATGAAGCCAATAGATACTAGTTTTTTGAGCTCCATTCGCATAACCATTTAACTCCATTGGCTCCATTGCCAACCCTGCCTAAATGAAAGTAAACCCGACATAAAGCTTAATTCAGTCCAGGTTGTCGGTGTCCTGGCAGAAATAGAAATTGAAGAAAAACCGAATAATAAACTGTAAGAAAATATGAAAATGGACCCCAGCTATATTCAGTGCTGATGACATACCTTCAGCATTGACAGTACCCACAGGCATATGATAATTGACAATAAGAGCAACTACAAAAACAAAGTCAGTTCTTCCAAGTAAAGACTAGCCAATTATACAAGAAAAATAAAAAACAAACCAACAGATCCTTCAAAGTACTACGGGAAGAAGAGATGGATCAAATACTAAGCTTAGCCCACGAGCATTTAATGGGTGCCCATTTTGGGAAAGATATTGTATTCAACAAACTTCGTAAATGCTACTATTGGCCTCAAATTTACCGCAATATACGTGAGTACATGAAGACGTGTGGAAGCTGCCAACTTCACGGAAGCAGAAAATCAAAGGAACCATTGCACCCGATACCTGTCAAAGCCCCTTTTCATAGACTGGGAATTGATATAGTCGGTCCACTTCCTATAACGCCCCCGTATGAACAAATATATAGTCATTGCGACCAACTATATAACAAAGTGGCCAGAAGCCCATGCAATTCCCAGGGCCAATGCGCAAGAAGTGGCCAAGTTCATTTATGAAGAAATAATATGCAGGCATGAATGTCCTAACATTATATTATCTGATCAAGGTTCCCACTTCAACAACCACGTTGTAGATGAACTATTGACTGCTTTAGGCACTAAGCACTACTGCTCCACCCCCTATCATCCCCAAACAAATGGGCTTGTAGAACATTTTAATAAAACATTGTGCAACATCTTATCAAGACTAATTACCAACGTGACGGACTAGGACTTACTAATCTCACCAATTCTGTTCGCCTACCGCACAGTGAATCAAGCTACGACGCAGGAAACACCGTTTTACTTAGTGTATAGTAGGACTGCCCAATTACCCAACCACCCTAGTGAATCTGAAGATTTACTGAATGATACTATCATACAAAGGCTGTATGAGATCGACAGTAATTTGCCTAAAGCCCGTGAGAATACCCTGCACTGAATAAAGAGGATACAACAAGAGCAGAAAAGGCATCATGATCTACAGATCAAAGCCACGGATAATTTCTGGGCACACGTACCAGTAAACTGATACCCAAATGGAAGAGGCCGTACTATGTTCATAATACTCTTACATATAGTGCCTACAAGATAAGGGAACTAAATAGAGCAGTACTGGTAACACCCGTAAATAAAGCCCTGCTAAAGCCCTATCATGAACGAAACAATTAAGAGACCCACATATTGGAATACTGCATGATCAAAAAAAAAAAAACAAAAAAAAAAAAAAAAAAGAAGGTGGAAGAAAGAAAAGAATAAGAGAAGCAGAAAAGAAATAAAGGAAGGGAAAACAGAGAAAATATATAAAGGCTGCGAATTAGCTGTTGAAAAATGCAAACCTCAGATCCAACCTAACTCCTTAATAACTAAAACATTCTGAAATTACTATTACTATGGCTTCTTATAAAACTTTGATTCAACAGAACCTACTTGCTACTGAACCTTCGCTTGTAATGGCCACGCCCTGCTCTTATGATGCTAGTCAAGGAATTGCAACCAAATTGGCCCATGCTCGGGACAAAATCAATAGGGCCAAAGCTAGAGAAAATAGGATTGATGCCCTAGTATATGCTTACTATTTCGGTGCCTGTATGTTTGTTGCCACTCAAACTGAAAAAGCTGCAACAAGAAGGGAGTACGGTGAGTACTTCCTTCGGGGTGCCAAACGTACCTACTATTTGTTCGAACCCTTCCGTCTCACCAAGCTTACAACCTTACCAAAGGAAGACTTTAATGAATTGATTCAAGAGCTTGTGTTACAAGCTCTTTTCGGAGGGGAATAATTGTGACAGTTAAGGTTACCCGTAATCGGGCTGTGTCAGATAACTATCATTTTTTTTTTTCCAATTTTGTATTTTTTTTATTATTCTATTCTATTTCCTTTTAGGTTAGTAAATTTAGTGAATTTCGTAAATTTAGTAAATTTAGTAAATTTAGTGAATTTCGTAAATTTCGTAAATTTAATGAATTTCGTAAATTTAGTGAATTTCGTGAATTTAGTTATCAAATTAAGTCTGTAAATTTTGTTATAAAAGAGCTCTTTGCTCGCCCCAAATAAAAAAGATAACTCTCACTTGAGTTTTAACTTCGAAATCATCGTAGTAAAAGTTGTTTCTTAATAATTGACCTTCTTGACCCAATTCGTCCCTAATAAACCCTTATTTCTGTCCTGAACTTAGTGTAGAATTATAGCTTAGTGAGAAAACCTCTTAGTGAAAGTTCCGATAACACTGTCGAAATTAGAGTAGAAGTGTTAGTCCCAAGTCGTTTCCTTTATCAAAATCTATAATACAAATACAAATTAAACTTATCGTATATCCCTTGTCCCCGTGACCACATTATTCTTCTATCGAAAACGTCAATTACAAGAGTATTGAATAATAAAATAGAACCCTTTTAAATAACGAAAATACACTTATTAAATACCTTATTTTCTCATGATCACTTATTAAGCCAACAAACAATTAATTGATCTTCAAAATTACCCGTGACATCAGCCTCATCGGCTAATTGAAGATCCGAATTCCGCCAAATATCTACCCGTGACGTAGCTTAAATTAATCACCGATTGCCGCTAGTATCGTGATTACGTAACACGTGACCACGAAACGAACGAGCATTCTAAATCGAATAATTCGAGTTGTTCGTGTTAGAAAAACTAATACAACAAAGCAGTAACAAGCTAAAAGGATACAGAAGCCTTATCCAAGTCCCGGAAATATCACCACAAGACCCGAAAGATCTTGAAACTTGGACCAAGTCTTTCCACGCCCTCTTTCCGCCTTCCGCCTCAAGATTTTAGGAGTCTTGAAGCATAGTTTAGTTGTTTTAGTAGAATAACATAGTATTTTAGTTAGTTTAGCATAAAAAGTTTTAGCAACCACTTTCTCAACATACGAAGTTCTTTTTCTTGGATGAATGCATTATATAATTAATTATTAAAAGAAAATATTATAAATATTAATCTTTAAATATTTGAGAATTGACGTCTTGGATATCTTACCCGGATATTACCCGGGTATATCTACCCGAGTTTTATTATCCGGATAGATCTACCTGAGTATTGTTCAGGTATTACCCGGATATATATATCCGGGTAGCTGTAATTACAACCCGGATATCCGACTATCCGCGGGTAAACCAGGTAATACCCTACCCAGGTCCAATGTCTATGCTAAATTCTTTCAAACTACCTCCTAGCTTTACTAGTTTAGGCGTCATATTTATGCGTATAAAATAGCCGTGGTCTGAAACCAAGATCTATGGTCTCAAACCAAGAAAGTAAGGATGAAACGAATTAAGTTATTTACTTTCAATAATAATTAATAATGAAAATGAAAGTTCATTTTTTAAAACTAACCTCTTAGCACCGAATCAGTTACATTTATAAAACCAGTCAAGTTCATTTTTACTAATGGCAATTTTATAAAGAGCACATAATAAGATTGAAGTCACGCTTAAAAAAAAAAGTAATACCTAACCCACTAAAATTTAACAAAAAAGCTTGCAATATATCGTCCAATTCTTCTTCTCGATTTGGAACTTAATATTTGAATTATACAAATATAAAGTTAATTATTAAAAATTTTAAATATAATTATTATTAAATAAAAATAACAAGGTAATCAATTACTTTTTTTGCCTTTTGTTATTTATTTCAGTCCAAATTGAGTAGTGCATGTAGTTTCTATAAGCTCAACCTATTTTTAAATTGCATATAATTTTTATTGCATCTTGGTTACAAAGTTGTACCCTGGATAAATCCCACATTTCTAATTTCGGAACTTGAAGATTTTACTAGTAAAACAGACTTCTTTGAAACTTTAACTGAATAATATTAGGAGGCCTTTTTTTTTATTAACTATTAAAAATTTTTTTAAAATGGGATATTCGTTTACTTTACAATAAATTACAATAAATTGGTATGAATTATTATGCTTTCAATAATTATAACTACTTGATGATGTTATAATTTCAAGATTTTACATACTTGAAGCGAAGTTATGTATCTCATCAATATCCTATTCATTTTTGATAATTTGTATTATAATACGATTATTATGAAAAAAAAAATTAATTAAAATGACAAAAAAAAAGTTATAAAAATAAAAAAAAAACAATGAATTATTCAAGTATTGTGCATTTGATTTCGTAAAAGAATTTGATATTGCAACAAGTATAGTTATTAATATCCACAATATCTGGTGCAGAACATGTAACATGAACAGCTCTTAATTTTGCAGTTTGTTTTGTTGCGACTGCAGTTTGAATTTCTTTACTTGTTCAGTCACTTTGTTGTTGGAGCGCACCTGGAAAATGTGTACCGGGTTGGGATCGGATAATTGTCCGGAAAGCTACAGTAGATCGGAACGGTATAAACAATCAGAACTAGAAACGAAAATTATGTATTACGTATGTACGTCATCTAGCTAATAAAAATAAATTACTTGATGTCATTAGTTAATCATTGTTTAAATAAATTTTAATAATCAATAATGTTTTTCGTTTGTTTTTTTTTTTGCAAAAAAAAGCGATGCAAAATTTGGTATAACATGTATTTTTTATTGATTAATTACAAGCATAAAACTATCAAATTAGGACTTAGTTAAACAAAATAATAGAATATATCAAATCTACCTATGTCATTTCGCCAAATACGTACGTTGCTTATGAGTTACAAGTTGAAGCTATAATAACCAAATCTACCTATGTCACTTCGCCAAATACTTTCGTCGCTTATGAGTCACAAGTTG